>JAPYZL010012213.1:0-14395 GCA_030522825.1 Platygaster orseoliae
CTTCTGGGGGTCGGGGTACATCGAGCCATGGGAAGTTGCGGAGTCCTCGCCCACGAAAGTTCTGGGCTTTTGACGCAGGGCGGGAATGGGGGAGGACTAAGCACGGATCATGGGGGCGATGATTATCGGGGATCGCAGTGGGCCAGCAGGCCTAAGTGACGCATACCTGTCCATAAGGGCAGGGTGCACTCTTCTTCAGAGGGGACCCGCTGAACTACCAATCTAATCTAATCTAATCTAATCCAATCTATGTGCGATATACTAACCTGAGACATGAATATATGCGCAATAAGCATTCAATATGCAAATGCACATAAATACTCGCTCTGCTAATAATTCATTTTTTTAAATGATGAATGGTAAAAAATCATTTTTTGAATAATCCATCAAATTTTTTGGTCAAAGGCGTGAAAGTTCGAATAAAAAAAGAGTAATGAATGTTCTTATTCTTGAAACTTGTTTAGGGAATTTAAAGGACAGTATCATTCATTGTACTCGTGAAATTATTTGTGTAAATATGATGACAGTAACATGTATATGAACGCAGCACAGACGTTTCATCTAAAAACCAACTTTTACAGTTGGTTCAGAAAATCTTCTTTTCCAGTGTAGCTTACAAACTTACCAGTGAGACCTCTTTTCCAATTGCGCCACTGTCTTTACTTTTTCCTTAAGCACAATTCTTTAGTTCATCATCTAAGGTTCAAGGTAATTCTAGGACACCCAAAAATTTATAACCTTTAAATTTTGAAAAATTTTATACTCTCATTGAAACTATAACTTTGAAAAAGTTTGATTCGAGATGAAAAATACTTTAAATACAAGAGAGTTTTACCAAATACAAGTAACAAATTAAAATGTAGTTTATAATTGAACATGAAATTCATTAAAGTGACCAGATAATTTTTTACATCTATAATATAAAAAAGTGAGTAATAAGTGTATTTTTAGAATTAATTTTTTAAACTAATTTAAATTTCGAAGAATTGTCATCACTTTAAAAATTTAAAGTTATTTTATAATTTTTAGGTGCCCCAAAACATCACCTTACCTTTCATATAAACCTTCTAAAGACAATATTACTTTTATCTCTATTTTTTGATTTCAACTCAATAAACAATTAAATGAAAACAAAAAAATACTGGTATAAAGCAATGTTTACAAATTATTCAACAGGGCAAAGGTAGATTCTAGTATTTCTCACTTCAAATAGAAACTACATGCTCTTTAAAAATAGTTTTTTATGTGTAAGTTGTAAATGTAATGTGTATCGAGTTTAAGTTAAAATTTTGCCCAAATTAATAAAAGTATAATAAAGAATAACCAATCCTTCAAAAAAAAAAAATATTGAAGTAGTTCTTCATACTATCCAACATTATAATTTCCGACACTTTTTCAAAAAATTTCTAAAATCTTTTAAAGTAATTTTAACGTACTAGGAATTAAGTGCCTCAATTAGAACTTCAGAAATCACCAATAAAATATCAAGAGTCAGGATTCTGTTTGTTGAAAAAACCCAGTGGACACCCTGGACAAAGAAAAAACCTTCTGGAAAAAAAAGTTATCGACATTATCAAGATTCGCACCTGCGCCTGCGACCTCCTCCTCCACGACTGCGATGGCAATCGCGAGCGTAATGTCCCCTTTCGCCACAGTCGTAGCAACGATCCTCAGGATGGAATGGACGACCATTGCTGCCACGATCTCCCCCACGTCTCGGGGGTCCTCGGTCACGTCTCTTTCCGTTGGAGGGCTCTACACGAGCGCGCCTACCGCAAATGGTCCTGCCATCGAGACCACGAACAGCGTCATCAGCGTCGCGGGCGTCCTCAAACTCGACGAAAGCGAATCCTGGTGGGTTTCTGGCAACCCATACGTTCCTCAAAGGCCCATAATGGGAGAATGCATCTTCCAGTCCTTGTTTTGTGGCGTTGCTCCCCAAATCTCCAACGTAGAGCTTGCAATCCGACGGATAGCGAGACATCTGCAAGAAAAAAGTGTTTAAATTTAGATGGTTTCCTGAAATTAAAAGCAACACTGCCACAAAATTAATAAATGTTTTGGGATAAAAAGTTTTTTTCCAAAATTGGATAGCAGTATACTCTTTGAGCAAATCTACAATAGTATATTGTGCATCAAGGGGCTGAAAGCAGTCTTTTTTTAACTGCGAGAACAATGTTCAATATGAGCAAAAAATAGTTTGGTTGTCCTCATGTTGCATACTCTATTTTATTCCCTAGATGCGTATTTGAGGGTGTTCGTCGATTTTTTTTACTTTAGGGCAAAAAAGACCACTTTTTTAGCCAAGGAAAAA
The DNA here is from genome assembly GCA_030522825.1 of Platygaster orseoliae. Lineage (NCBI taxonomy): Eukaryota > Metazoa > Arthropoda > Insecta > Hymenoptera > Platygastridae > Platygaster > Platygaster orseoliae. Next base: position 2,315 of record JAPYZL010012213.1, read on the forward strand.
TTACTTCTTTTAGACTCTAGGGCAAAAAGACAACTTTTAAACTCTAGGGCAAAAAAGATTACTTTTTTACTCCAGGGATAAAAAAACCCAAAAACATACATGTAGAGAAAAAAAAATATTTTTGTGATCTCTTGAAGTGTTTTCCAGATACTAACAAAAGCATTATTATTTAAAAAATATCAATTAAATGACACTCTAATGAGAACCATAAGTACATGATTTTCAGTACTTAGAAATTATAACAATTTATTGTTGAAAAACAATAATTTGAATCGACTCTTCGGATTCAAAAAATACAATTGTGACGTGCCAGGAGAAAAGGAACCTTAGGCCAAATAGCACGATTTTTCAGGGCAAGCGATAGAAGTTGGGCCTCGCTGAAAAATGTGCTATTAATGGGATTCTTTGGAACCATTTTTCAAGTAGAAATAATGCTTGGATATTAAAAAAAAATTTTTTCTGGATAGAGCAACTCAAGAACTATCGATAGAGATAAAAAACTCATTTTTGATTTTTTTGGCCTAAGGTCCCTTTTCTCCTAGCACGTCACAATTAGACTATTTTTTGTTATGAAATACAATAAAAATAGTTCAATTTTTTTAATTAAAAGTTTTCAACAATGCTTTTGTAAATGTTTCGAAAACCCTTCGAAACATTGCAAAAACATTTCACAGGTGTAATTAGGAAATGTACTGCTATAAATTTTTGGGCAAAATTTCCTTGTCACAAAATTGTTCCACAGTGTAATAATTTGTATTTCTAAGAAAAGTTTAAGGTAGTCAGTCAAGACTTTGAAAATAATTTTTATAGAAAAAAGAGGCAGTGGAACAAAATATCTATGGTTTCTCTTTTCTTTCGAAAATCGAAATACATTGAGAAACTATAATTTTCTAATTTGTTGAATTTTTCTTTTTCAATTTACATTAACTATTAAACTATGATTTAAAAAACCGTAACAAGTGTCTAACATCTATTTCGAGGGGAAAAAAAGCTATTAAAAAAAATTATTTTATTCAACTAGTGTGGTAAAGGCCACTTTTCCACTCGCTCGGGCAATGCAAAACTGGTATTTCCACACATTGCTGAATTAAATATAGTCCTTGACTAGCGTGGGACAATTTTTTAACTCATCTGATTACAATGCTGGCATTCGGCACGCGTTGCAACTCCAAGATTTGTTAAAAAAAAAAAATTTCCACACTAGTGAAGAAATATACTATTCTTTGTATACAGGGTGTCCTAAAGTCATAAATTAAGGTATTACGTCTATGATGAAGATAGGCGCAAGCTACCGCTAACTTCAGTTCATTGTTTTATTTTTGGTCGCGGCAACACCGCAGTAAGAGTGAGAGATCATTCTGTCATGGAATACAATCAAGTAGTGTTGCCAAGTTTGCTAATCGAGTAGGAAAAGCAAGTTTTTCGAAAAAATGGTACAGTAAAAATTCGTGTCTGATACGGCAAATAACGTGTAATTTCATTCTTCAATTATGGTGAAATTTGTAGAAAAATTTATCTCGTGGTTTTTCGGAAATTTGGAAAAATATGCTTCTGCCCATTTGAATACATGTTAAATTTAAGAATTTTTTTACAAAAAACTAGACAGTGAATCGAGCTGAAATTTTGTAAGTTCACTTAGTACGCATACAAGATTATTTGTGATTTTTTTTATAAAAATCTATCTCAGAAATTCAACTATGGGCGTAATACTTTAATATTTTAGGGGTTTATAGTTTGCGAAATTCCAAGACAATCGAGCGGTTGAGAGCAAAAGACAAACTAGTAAGAGACAGAAAATATGGAGTTGCCCTTAGACCATATAGTCACCTATCTTGTTGTACGCTGAAAATCGTGAGACACATATGAAATAAGTTGTTATGTCTGCCACGTTTTTTCGGTACCCGACGAGCGGTTTATGTACTATATGGTCTAAGGGCAACTCCATATTTTCTGTCTCTTACTAGTTTGTCTTTTGCTCTCAACCGCTCAATTTATCCTTTGCCGTTTTTCACAAAACACAAAATCAAAAAAGATATTCGAGTTGAAAGTTTCAACCAGATTTCAAACTCAAATATCTTTTTAAATTTTGAGTTTTTTGAAAAACTGCAGCAGACTTTTCTACTTAGAATAATATGCAGAAAATTTTTGTAAATTTTAGTCTGTGGTTTTTACACCAACTCCTTGTAAGAACACGTTTATTAATTAAATTTTGATCTTGAATATCTTTTTTGATTATGACTTTTGTGAAAAATTTCTTAAAATTTTACAAACTTGAAACTCCTAAAATAATGTGATATTTTTGGGACACTCTGTACGTACCCAAATATTAAAATCCAAAAATTGATTATTATATCTACAAATATCATGAACTATCAATAACACCAATACTGCACTAATATTCATTAATATTTCTCTTTCCTGATCAGTTCTTACAAAAATTTTTCTTATTTCTAGTATTCAAAGTGGTTTGACAGATGTGGGAAAACCTAACCTCATTTACTCTCATTGCTGACAAAACCAAATCAACCCTAAAAAAAACTACCAAATACTCAATCCAATTTCTTATCACAATTCGCACGATGAAAATTCGCAAAGTTTTCATACTTATTCATCAAAATCATGTAATTTCAGAAGGGGTGAAAAAGCAAAGGAAGGGGGGAGGGGGTAGATTATCGGAGTGTTTCTGATACTTTCCAAAAATTTCTCCAAATACAGTTAATTAAGCGTGAAACGTTCTTGATATTCGATAATACAAATGTTTTACGCGAGATTTTAGCGAAAAATTGAAGAAATAATGTGGAATTACCGAAAAACCGAAGCAAGCTTGCAGGGTCGATAAAAAATGAAGCCGCCACCGAACGCTACGATTATTATATTGGCGCAAATAACGTACCTTGTTGGTTTTTTCTCTGGCGTTGAAAGTGGCCGTCAAAACGGCCGTAAAAATTTGAGAAGTTTTCTTCAGGCGTCACTAAAGGATTATTATTTTACAATGTGAACAATCGCGTTACAACTCAAATGAACCAAAATGAACTGCAATGAACTCAAACGTGTACAAATGTGACTTTATGTGACTCACGAAAATCAACAATCCAAAATGGCTGCTATTGACAACTATGGTCAAAACAAGTAACAGATGGCGCAATCGCGCTCTGTTTTTGCAAAAGTAGAAGAATTAATTTATCATTTGCAGAATTTCTGAGGCATTTGTTACAAGAATAATTTATTCTTGAACAAAAAATACGCTCAAAACAATGTAACCGTAATTAGAGGATTAAAAGTGTAGAGTACGCTGGACTACGCTAGTCAAAAGAGCAAATGCGAAGTCATCAGTGTTCCCGAATTGCATAAGCAAAAGGTATTTTGTCTCTGTCGCACAATTAATAAAGACTGGAAAAAGACAGAGACAAACATACTTTTGTGCATCCAATTTGGGAACTATGGATTTAAGTCACATGTGATTCACCGCATAAAAAATATATATTCCTTTTTTTAAAACCATTTTTAACCTCAAATCTCTGTTTATCAAGAAACGTGTGTTAAACAAATTACTTAAAAATGGGCCACAAAAACATTTGGTATAGTCACCCGAGAACTTACGGCCAAGGATCGCGAAGCTGGTAAATGTCAAAACATTTTCCACTGATTTATTTACAAATTCAATTATGTAAAACATTCTTCTCATTCTCTGTTTCAATTTTTTCATTTTTTTGTTCCTTTTCCTAAATATAAAGTTAACTATTCTAACAATGCTCAATTTTCGAAAAACTTTTCCTTTATAAATGGAATTTGAAAATAAAATCTAATATACTGCATCGTTATTTGTCGAATCATAACAATAAATTAATATTAAGGAAACAATTTTTAATTTAATTTAGTGTTTTAGTGATACATGATTTTAATATGCAGGGCTGGATTAAGAAACTTGGCGCCGTTATGCAGTTTTAAAAATAGCCCCCTCCCCCCCGCCCCCTTACACCCATCTTATCGGAAGAAAAAATTTTAAGTTTGGTGAATTAAAGATTTATATGAATTTCGAGTCTTCTATTGAAATTGTAAAAACTACGAAAGAGAAAAAATATAGAAAAATTTGTAATATGTTAAAATTTGCAAAATTTGGAAAATCAGATGTTTAGTAGAACTTGGTAATTTCGAAATTTACGTTGTTTAGAGTAATTTAGAAAATTTTGTTGCTCCATCAAAATTTCATAAATTTTTCCCAATCTAGGAACCGTAAGAATTATAATTACAAATTTAAGATTCCAAAAAAGACTGATATTTTGGAAATATTTTTCGAGCTTTGTTAAATTCAAAAGTTAAAGCTAAAGTTAAAAATTGTAGAAATGTGATAGATAAAAGAAAGTGGAAAAGTCGAACATTTCAAAATTTAGAATGTCGCAATAATTTCAATATTGTCAAAAATATTTTTATGAATTTCATTCATATTAAAAATGAATTTTTATTTATTCATTATTAAATAAAATTATTAAATAAAACTTATTATTGAAAGCATTATTAAATGAAAATCAATTCATATTAAAATTTACATCACATTCAGATTATTTTTCAAACGATAGGACTTTTGCAAAATTCATGAAGTAGAAATGATTCGAAAATGCTTCGAGTTGGAAAATTGTAAGATATATGAAAATTTGAAGTGTTCTGAAATTTCAAGACAAAAAATGGTCGACAAAATTTATTGATACCTAATTATATTAAAATTGAGAAATAATGAAAATTGAAATGTTTCGACAATTTTAATTATTCTAGATATTCAATCAAAATTTTAAGTATGACGAAAATTTCAATTTTGTAGAAAATTTTTCATTTTTATTATTATTATTCATATTCCTCCATGAGATCTGAAATTCATAAATTTCGTCATATTTAGAATATTTGTCAAACAATAGGACTTTCGCAAAATTCATAAATTATTTTACGATACATGGAAATTTTGAGCATTTTGAATTGTCGAGAAAAAAAATGGTCAACAAAATTTATTGAGAATCATATAAAAATTTAGAAATAATGAAAAATAAAGATCTTTAAACAGTTTCATTTAGAAAATTTAAATTATTCTGAACATTCTGTTAAAAATTGAAGAATGCTTCAAACATCGGAGATTGCAAGAATTTCAATATTGTAAAAATTTACTCATTTTTATGTACATCAATTATATTCTTCAATGATGACAAAATTCAGATATTTCATTACATTTCGAGTATTATTCAAGTGATAGTTAGCAATATTTATAAATTAGTTATAGTTCAAAAATGCTTGGAGTGGGAATATTTTAAGTTGTGTAGAAATTCTAAGCGTTTTGAAAATTTGAGATAAAAATAGTTGACGAAATTTATTTATAAATATATTAAAATTAAGGAGTTATGAAAATAAAGGTGTTTTAACAATTTTAGCAATTGTACTTCTAAATTAAATTTCATTTATTCCGAACATTCCATTAAAATTTTAAAAATGTCGAAAATTTTAGAGATGTTCACTGTTTTTTATATGGATATTAAAATTAAAATTACGAATCCTGCAAAATTCGCCAATCTATGTTAATAAATTATTATGTAGTAAAACGCGAAAGAATTTCCAATAATGTATTATGAAATTCAAATTAACACAAATTAGCGTTCTCAGTTGGAAGAATTACTTATTATACTATCAAACTTGCTATTATGTTGCATTGTTATCATAGAACTAATTTATTATGTTTCTATATATACCAATAAAATCAGCAGAAAATCTTCACATCAGTTATTTATATATATTGACATCTCTGCTAAATTTTAGTTTCTTGCATTTAAAACAAATTTCGAAAGTTTCCTTACAAATTTGAAGACCCCCAATTTTTGCCACCATAGGCAGCTGCCTAGTTTGTTTTTTTGGTAAATCCAGCCCTGTTTATGTGAATTTAATATTCAAATATAAAAGAGGTACTCTCGATTCTTTTCATCTTAATAAACTGAATAATTATTATGAGAAAATTTTTTATTATTTTCCTTGTATTGATCAAACAATTATTTTAAGTGATTTTTTGAGATGTTGAAATTGTAAAAAAAAAATCAAATCTGACTTCAAATGAAATGGAAAATAAAAAATATGATTATTTTCAGCCGTGCATGTGCAAATCAGCATGGGATTATTCGCAAGTATGATCTCAACTTGTGTCGGCAATGTTTCCGGGAATATGCTGGAGATATTGGCTTCAAAAAGGTATTATTTTTTAATGTTTAAGTATTGTTTATACAATATTGATTTTAATTAAACAAACAGCGTTTAGAAAAAAAATGTATGTTCAAGGTTGGCAAATAGCCTGTTATAGTTTTTTAAACTAACAGATTTATTTGGCAACCAGATACAAGCAAAGTGAAATCACATTTTTTTATTCAAAAATTCACAAATGATTTCAATTTATTTTTTATTACTAAATTTTCAAACTTTTTTACTTATAAAACATTAATTTTCTTACAGCTTAACTGAATAACTATGTTATTCAGCCATTCCATCAATGATCGAATCCTTACCCAATGGAATCATCAGTTTGGAACAAATCTCGACAATCAACAGCTGCAAGTTTTTTGGCATTTTTCAATATTTTTTATGTAATGAAAATACTGAATAAATATTGCTATTTATAAATATTCCTGAAATTCGTTTAATTTGATTATATCAATTAGATCTTGAAATTTGACATGCGAAGAACAATGAAGAACCCTACTGAAAATGTCAGATCTGACATGAGATTAAGATGAGAATTTTATTTTCAGTAAGGAATGCATAAATATTTTATTAAAATAGGTTGGCTTGAGTTTTTTTTTTTTTTTCTTAACAAATACGTTTTTCAGAAAATTTGAAGATCACGCCACTGAAAACCATAAAATATTACTGGAAAAATTTTGAAAAATCATTTATAACACTGCAACACATTTTTGTTATCCCCAACTTTTTTTACGTGAAATGTGTAGTAATGGTCTCCCTGAAGCTACCTGCAAAATATTTTTGCCGTCCTACGACACATATTCGAGTAATAAACAATTATGTTAATAATTTGTAAAACAGTCAATTTTCATCAAATTTCGAAAAATAAAAAGTCTATTCGCATCTTCTAAAGCTAAGAAATTGGTTCCTATAATTTTTTTTTTTTTTTTTCAAAATATCATTTAGTTGAAAAGGTCTTTTCTCAGTTTCGGTTTTCTATAGAATTATAAGAAAATTCTCAAATACAGGGTGGTTCAACATGACCTGAGCAGCCGAAAAATTTAAATTCCTTGTGAAATTCTAAGACAATATTTCCTTTGCCACTTTTTACAAAATTCAGAATGTTCGGGATTGAAAGGGCTTCGAATCACGCGCGCGCCGGGTGCGCATCGGGCGCGGTCGGCGTCGGGGCCAGTCAGTGTTCGTAACTCGTAGTACTTTAGTACTACCTAAACAAGGACAGACTTATGTTTGAATGAGCGCTAGAAAAGGAACGAAGATAAAAAAGTTATGAATTTTGGCAACGGGACGCGACGCTTCGCTCGCGGCCCTTTTTCACGCTCCCAGGCATTACAGTGGCTTGGCTTTGTGTGGCTTTATGCGCGTTAATTACTGGACGATTTTCGTGGCTTGAGATTTGTAAAGGCAGTGAGATTAGTTGTGAATAAATTCAGATGAGGTGTAATTCGGTCTCGTTATTGAACTCAGCCCGTCTTTGTGAGAACACAGAAATACAAAAGTTATTCAACTTTGAAATTTAAACAATAAATGCGCTTTTTCAACAAACGGTGATAAAAACCAGGGACCAAACTCTACCCAAATTTTCTTTATAATTTTCTGAATCGAAAAGTCCTTTGCCACTTTTCAAAAAACTCAAAATCAAAAAAGATATTTGAGTTTGAAATCTGAGAAATCTGATTGGTTAAAACTTCCAACTCGAATATCTTTTTGGATTTTAAGTTTTGCGAAAAGTGGCACAGGACTTTTCGATTCAGAATACTATGAAGAAAATTTGGGTAGAGTTTGGTCCCTGGTTTTTATCACCATTTGTTGAAAAAGCGCATTTATTGTTTAAATTTCAAAGTTGAATAACTTTTTTTTTTTTGAGTTTTGTAAAAAGTGGTTAAGGAAATATTGTCTTAAAATTTTACAAGGAATTCAAATTTTTCGGGTGCTCAGGTGATGTTGAATCACCCTGTATATCGGCCGATATCCAGCTACGGATGGCGCGGGTCCAAATATCAGCCGATCAAATGCCGAACATTTGCCGATATCGCTCGGGTGGTTAACGCAAAAAGTAATCGATTCTTACCGACTATTAAAGTTATCGATAATTATCGATTATTTTCCATCCCTAAAGTGGCCTTTACATGGAGTGACAGGCGACAGCGAAGTCGAGCCAACGTTAGCGACGATCGCAGCGTTGGGTTTAATGACGTTGTGACGTCATGCGCGATCGCTGCAACCCACTGCGCAGGATTTCTCTCCCGAGAAATTCTCAGCGATTACATATGTTCCGGGTAAGAGACTATTAAACAATTTTGGCCAATGAAACACAGTTTTTTGCGCAAAAGTGTTACGAATAGCGATTTTAAGTGATATTCTTAATTTTACACAAAGTGTTTCAACCGCGATCCGGAAAAAAAGGTTTAATTAGCAAAACAATCGATGACAAACATTATGTTCTTCGATTTTTACGAGTGCCGATATTTCCCGAAAAACTGTGTTTTTACTTTATAAACTTTATCTACCTATTAAGCTTTATTTTAATCTATTGTGCACCCTAATAGCCTAAAACCTCAATGTTTTACAAGGGCTCGAAATGTACGTTCTTAAACTTCACTCTAACCTAAAAATAATTTAAAATAGAGAATGATAACTTTGAAAACTGTAGAATTGAAAAGTTCACTTAAACTTTCTTGGCACTCAAACTGCGTACAAATATTTGGAATTGGAGAATGATAATTATTTGAAATTAAAATTATTTCAATTCTAAAACCCTTGAGCATGAATAGTTGTGAAACTGTTTTAGTAAAAAAATTGTAATATCTTTGTAAAACATTTTACTGTTTCAATTTATGGTATATTGCAACTGATGAATATTAACATCATTCTTTACGGACAGATAATTTTCTAACTGGTTGAAATTAGTATAACTCATATTACAAATTTTATTAAAATGAAGAAATATTTCAATAAGTTTAAGAACTTTCATTCATGTTAAAAAGTATTTAAAAACACAGTGCGATTTTTAAAAAATTATTGCGACCAACTCAATATTAATCAATATTGCCCTAGTTTTAAATGTGTTTCATAGCGAAAAAAATATATAAGTATTAATAAAATTGAAAATTTAAGTAACCAAGAATATTCACTAGTTAGCAATTTTTTCAGATCTTGATTTCATCAATTCGAATATACAGGGTGTATCAAAATCCCCGTACCAAAAAGAAATCCAGTATTCCTTTTTAAATTTCGAGTCGAAAAGTCCTTTGCCACTTTTCACAAAAATCAAAACCAAAATAGATATTCAAGTTTGAAATCTGAGAGATCTGATTGGTTGTAACTTCTAACTCGAATATCTTTTTTGATTTTGAGTTTTCCGAAAAGTGTCAAAGGACTTTTCAACTCAGAAAAATTTGAAGAAAATTTAGGTAAATTTTGGTACGTGGATTTCATCCTCACTCCTCGTAAGAGCGCGTTTATTGTTTGAATTTCAAACTTGAGTAACTTTTTCGATTTTGAGTTTTATAAAAAGTGTTAAAGGACTTTTCGACTTGAAATTCAAAAAGGAATAATGGATTTCTTTTTGGTACGGTGATTTTGGTACACCCTGTATAAATATCTACTTTCCTTAATATATGTACATTAATCTGTGAAAAGTTGTATTTTAAAATATTGTTTGAACAATAAATGGAATTAAAAATTAAAAAATTCGTTTTTTGGAGGAATCTGGCTTCAAGTACTATTTGAATGGTCTCATACACATAAAAGTTGATATACTGCATTCAAATTTACTAATACTAGTTTTTATTTTACATGTTTTTACATTGTGCTTCTTACATTTCAGTTGCATAAACGAAGAGTTACTGAGAGAAGAATCAAGAGTTTTTGAAATGGCTGAGTTCAAAGATGCGAGATTCGCATCATTTGTCAAAGATCCCAAATTTCGACGCATACATAAAAAAGATAAAAAAGTTGTCGTAGACAAAAGGTTCAAGGATCCCCTAAAGAATAACAAAGCCTTCAAAGTCGAATTCAGGGACAAACGAGGTGGACCTAAGTTTGCAAGTTCAAATGAAAATTACCAACATTTTTATGTTTTGTCCGACGATGAGGAAGACACGAAAAATACGCCTGGAAGCGAAGAAGAGCGGAGTGATGATGATTTTAATTTTTCAAGCAACGGCGAATTGCTTCGCATAAAAAAAGCCTCGTCTTTTGAAGATGAGGAGCAAAACAATGAAGAAGAAAACAAATTCGACAAGAAAAAAAATAAAGAGCAGTTGAAATTGAGGAATAAAGATGAAAACGAAAAAATTCCAAAACCGGTAAAGAAGAAATTGTGTGACATAAATACTGATTATGCACGAGGAGAAGGACAGTTATTTTCCGACAGCTCTTCTGACGACAGCTCTGATGATGATGGTAAAATAAAATGAGTTTTTGAATTTGTTATTGATAGTTATTGAATAATCATTAATAATACATTGAATATATGCATAAAAATGAAAAATAAAATGTTCTCATTGTTTCATTATTTGATTTCAATCTCAATTTGTATATATATGTATGAATAAATTTAAATAATAAAAAAAAATAAATAAATAAATAAATTTCAATTTCCAAAATAAATACTGTATATGAGAAGTTTCGAAATCATAAATCAAACAATTCTTAAAGTTGGTCTTGTAAATTAATTTTATTACATTCAAAAATTTGGGTTCCAAAAAAATTTAGGTTTCAATAACTTTGACCATAAAACCAGTTTTTGTGACTATTGTTTTAAAGCACAATGGCAAAACTATAGTAATTTTCCGAGTCTCGTCTATTTTTGAGACTTTAGTAAGAAAAATTTGAATAAATAGTGGAAAGTTTAAATTCTTATTTAAAGTTAAGTACTTGAAAGTATGAAGGATTTAAAAGTTTCTTTTCAATAGCAGATGAAGAAAAATGAGAATATTTTGAAATTTGAAACTTTATTAAAAACAATTTTGGATTGATGATTTTGTAAATTATTAATTACATACTCAGCCTGAAAATTTTACAAGTTGAGGTTATGAAATTTAAAAATTTTCAAAGTTTGAAGACTTTAAATATTTTTCTCAAGGAAATGACGATATAAGCCTGGAAATTTAACTTTAACACCAACAAGTTTTGATCTTCACATTTAGCAACTTAAAAAACTAAATTGGTAAAATGTAACAAATTTCAAGTGAAAAAATTGTAATTCAAGTTTGAAAAATTATGTAAACTGTGAGTTTGGTTTCTACGTTTCAGGAACCTAAAAATTCTTACTAGTAAAATGATTCGTGTGTACATAAAAAATGTCATAGGTCACAGTCTTGGAATTCAAAACTTACCCTCAGAAAAAAGTACAAAGTTTAAAAATATCTGATTTTACTCCCACCGATGAATAATTTACTGATTTGATTTGCCATTCTGTAATTCTTAGAAATAAAACTTGGAAAACACGGAAACAGCTATTAGATATTATTATAGTTAGATATTAAATATTAATTTTTAGTTTTTTTCTACTTATACTTTTTTTTAGTTCTACATTTCTGCGACTGAAATTGAACTCAAAAATAAATCTTTTTCTTACATATTTCACGTAGATTATATTGATGGTAAAAACTTGAAATGCCTTTTTTTCAAAGCCAAGTTTTGATCGTTAGGTCGCTTTCTAAAGATCATATATTATAATATTAAACTACCCTACCAACCATGACAACATCGTCATTAGTGTCGTCAAAAATGTCGTCACTTTTAAAAACGCTTATATACGAAAATTCACTGTAGAAATTATTATCTAGTTCATATTCTACCTCCTGAGTAAAAATATTTGAATTTGTGTCACATTAATGTGCTCTAATG
>JAPYZL010012228.1:0-10155 GCA_030522825.1 Platygaster orseoliae
TTACTTTGAAGGGGACAAAATAGATATTCATGAATAAATAAATAATTCTTGAAAAAACATGAAATTCGCGATACTTTTTGAACAAACCTCGTATTTCATAAATACTTATTCGATTATCACTACCAAGTTATAAATTCGTGATAAATTTAAAGAAATATTTAATTACAGAGGAATTCTATTCATGTACAATATATTGGAGAATATTAATTTTACAAATATTCAAATATAATTATAATCATAGTAAAATTTCCGGAAAAAGTAATATTTCACTGCTATAAAGTCATTATTGCCGAGTTCATTTTCAAAATCGGAAGTGAATAATTTTGGAAAGAAAAATTTTACACTTTTCTGAGTAAAGTGAAAAAAAATTGTTTTTTATAAGTGAAGTTTCATTTTATTTCGAATTGAAATGCTGTTAAATAATTTAACGTTAATTCGATTATTGAAAATTCACTTCTTATAAATCCAAAATGTTTTACCGTTAGAGATTCAACATTATACTTTTACAACTAAATATGTTGAAGACTTATTCCAAAAACTGATACATCAATTTTATAAAGAAAAAGACTTTTTTTTCAAATAAGAAGTTTTATTATTCAAAACTTTAATAAAACGCAAATTATGTTAGAAGACATAAAAATATTAGTTAGATCAGTTAAAAACTTCAAGGCAAAAAAATTCGTACAATGTGTAGCATTACAATGAAAACTATATGTCGAAGCTATTTTAACAACAAGCTGATATAGGAGTTGAGTTAGAATTTTTCAACTGACAAATAAAAAAAAAATATTTGTCAAAAAACACTGCATCAACTTTTTATAATTTTTTTCAAGTCCTCGCGAGTGCTGTAAAATGGCTGATTTTCGAATTTTTCTTATGTAGCGTAGATTTATTTCGATATAAAATATCAGGCGGTTTTCCATCGAAAACACCTTAAAATAACGTGACATCTAATCCAGGTTTTAGAATTTCCAACTTTCCTATATTTTTCCGATCGTATTTTTGATGGCTTCGAGACAAGAAAAAAAATATGATAAAAGTATTTTTTCGTTTTCGTTTTTATGCAATCATGATTTCAGGTGTTGATTTTCGAATCATATGAAAAACCAATGAGATAAAGTCGATGTTGTATTTTTCGATCAACACAATGAAAATCACATAGAAACTCTACTATCTTTGAATTTTCAGAAATTAACTGTTGGAAATTTCGGATTGTCGAATCTGTAAATACTGGAGTTTTGAAAATTTTCAAATAGAAACGTTGATCACGTAAAATCTACTTATAATGTAAATTACTATCTAAAAATAGTTGTTTATAAATACTGACAAAATTTAAATATTCTTTACAAAAATTAAAAAACTGCATGTGGGTTTTGTTTTTCAAAAATCGGAACTTGCAAGTTTCTTTGATACACGAGCTGGCAATTTTTCCAAATCAAGAGTCAATTTACATTTTCCTAGGTTTTTCAAAAATGATATCAAAGAATTAATAATGAAAAAGTTCTTTTTAAACTTTATTTGTTATTTTTAAACTCTACTGTATGAAATAACTTGAAAGTTTTTTAAAATATTTCCAGGAGTAAATAATTACAAACATTAACACAAGGAAAAAAAAATTGTTGAAAACACTTTGAAAACCTAAATTTATATAACAGTTAATAATAAATACTCACAATATTAAAATAATCTTTAAAAAATTTCAAAAACTGCATGTGGGCTTCGTTTTTCGAAAATCGGAACTTACGAATTTCTTTGATACACGAACTGGAAATTTTTGAAAATCAAGGGTCTGTGTTCATAACCAAGAGCCAATTTTTATTTTCTTAGCTTTTTAAATAATTATCTTAAGGTCTTCATAATAAAATAAATTTACTCTGAGCTTGATTTGTTATTTTTAAACTCTACTTTGGAAAATAATGTGAAAGTTTAAAAAAATATTTACAGGAGTAAACAATATTACACATTAGCACAAGGAAAAAAATGATTTGAAAAACCCTTCAAGAACTCAATTTATGAAATACTCAATAATAAATACTCCCAATATATATATAATCTTAAAAAATATAAAAAAACTGCATGTGGGTTTTTTTTTCGAAAATCGAAACCAGCAAATTTCTTTGATACACAAGCTGGAAATTTTTCTAAATCAAGAGCAAGTTTTCATAATTAAAAGCCAATTTTCATTTTTCTAGATTTTTAAAAAATTATACCAAGGTCTTAATGATAAAAAATTTCATTCTAAGCTTGAGTCGTTATATTTTAAATCTACTGTATAAAATAACGAAGAATTTTTTAAAATATATACAGGAGTAAATAATATCACAAATTAGCACAAGGAAAAAAAATGATTTTACAAGCTGAAAAGACTTGCACAAACGTACGGTAGATATTTGTTCTTTTTTTATAGGTAACTTAACTAGTAAAAGATTGTCACACTTTCGTGACAATTAATTTATAATTGTCCCAGGTCGTAAATCGGATACATATAGTTGCGATATCCGCAGATATCAATAAACAATGGACTGAATAAAGCAAAACTTTATTGTACTTAGTTAATAATGTGAAATTATTTTATTGTCAATCTACACGAGTGGAAAAATACTGGTGTTACATTATGAAATGAGATGAAAATTTATGTCCGTTAAAGAATGAAAAAGTTTTATCAGGTCTAGAAAAATTATCCAACAACAAAAATTTGATGTGCAAAAACGAAGAATGTGTTTTTTTATTTTTCAGCACACGTTAATTTGGAAGGATATTTAATTTCGGGAGTGTGAAATTTACGTAATAATTTTCCAAGTACAATTAAAACCAAATGGCCATGAATTTAGTGCTGGAATTGTTTTTTCTTGTAAGAACAAGTGCATTACAATAGTTATAATCAAAGAACAAAGAACTCAAATAGAACCATAAAAGTAATAATGCATACTTGAATAAGAAAAGACCAGTGGTATATATATAATTAATAGAAAACACAATTTTAATGTCGATCTATTTTGAACAAAGCTAATGATAATATTTAATTTTTTTAAAAACAATGTATTTTTAATTTTGGAAACATTTACACAATCTTTCAGTGCAAACTAAAATATTCGTTTGATATTTATTCTACTCAAGTTTTGATTACTTTTTTTTATCAGCTCCTGTCAGACGATTGTTACATTCGATTTTAAATTTTACTGGCATATTCAGTTTCAACTTAAAAATTGATCTTTATAAAATTTTTCGACACTTGTTCTTGTGAAATCTCACTTGGTAGTAAATCATTTCTTTTTCCTGTCTGAGAAACTTATATACGATCTCGTAACTAAAATGATTTCAACGAGAGGCATTTCGTTTTACTTGAGATAATTTACCAGAAAGAATTGAAAATTGCCGATTTCCTCTAGACTATATCGATTTATAGAAAACTCTGAAAGTTATCTTTTTTTTCAAGAATAAGCACGCGAAAAAATGCTATGTACACAGAAATATAAGAATCAATCAATGAACAATTTATTTTCCTTGAATGTCTTTAATTTTTTCTCGTATTTATTTAATTTTCATTAGTATTTTTATTTCAGATTATTATAAGAAAAATTAGCGAAAAAAATATCTGAATAAGGTTTAGTTTGAGAAATTAATGTTTTTCAGAAACATGTCCTAATTAATAAAGTATTAATGTTTAAAATTATCAAAAATTGTTAAATATATTGTTGAATATGTTTATGAATAATTTTTGTTTACATATCTTTATGATACGCTATTCAAAAGTTAAAATCGATAAAGTAGTGGATAAACCTTTGCAATCTTCATTTTGAAAACTTTTTAAGTATATAACATATTTTTTAATTAATAAATTTTCCTAGAAAACTCACGTTCAAATACTAATTTTTTGATAATTGAAAAAAACTTTCTAACGAATCTTCTAAGAAATGAGCCATAAGCAAGTAAAATTCTTGATTTCAAAGACGTAATATTAGAAAATACGGAAGCGAAAGGAAATTCTTCGCTTTAATTGATTTCAATTTAAAAATAACATTTTGAATCACTAACTTACAATATAACACAAAATTTCTCCTCCTAATATCATATGTAGCTGAAATAACATACATACATTTTTTACTTGGTAAAATTTTTATTGTTGTACATCAATGAGATTACGATCCAAAAATTAAATGTCGATGAAAACATGGTCATGATCATAATGAGTGTGACTTTCGAACATTTTGAAAATGGACAGAATTACACCGGAAATAAAAACAATATCACACGTAGAATTTTTCGCGCATTATTTGATAATGCTTGTCACATGATGTACAAAAGTTAACGAGCGTGAATTTCAAAAATTCTTGAACCAGCAGAATTACGCCGAAAATTTAAACAATATCACACGTAAAATTTTTCGCCCATTAATTGGCAACGCTTGTCGAACGATGTCGATGAGGTATGGGCACATTGACGCACCCAATTTTCCCCGAAAACAACTTTTCGTCTTGAACTATGAATTTACCTTTAGCACAAACATAGACGCTTTCTTCTTTAACTTTGACGTCCTCAAGTCCTAAACAAGCTCGACCGTTAATCCTTTGCGTGGGAATCTTAACGCATAATTCTGAAGGACTAACTGGAAGAAAAAGTAAAATATTTGTTAATAATAACTAATCAAGTTAAAAAAAAATATTTTTCATCAATTAATTCACTTCAAAATTTAATGATGAGTGAAAACTCACCGTTATGGGTTTTGTCGATGATTGGGATACTACCCAATTTCAGGGACTCATGCAATTTTAACCTGTCATCTTCCAATAATACCTCTATACCCGCGCACACTTTAAACAATAAAAAGAAGAATTTATCATTCTGCAAAAAATCAAAAATTGTTTTGTGTTTTTTTATAAATAGCAAAAGTCCCTTACATTTTAGATGAGCGACGGGAGAGCAGCATTTGTATCCGCCTCCTTCAGGGCTGCAGTCAAAGTTCAAGCCTTTACTTTCTGTAAATTTCATTAACTCAGTGAGAATCTCGATTTTTTAGGATGTTTTAAGTTTTGAAATATAATTTATTGGTAATTTTTGGTAACAGCAACTATTGATTTGGTAAGATATGAGCTCACTAAAATTTTAGATGGTACAATCAAAACTTTAGGTATGGTAACCAAATTACTGGTTATTGCAACCTAAGTATCAGTCATAAAAATTGAGCATGAGTTGCTATAACAGAAGCTTTGGTTGTAATAACTAAGGTTTTAGTTGTAGTACCCAAAACTTTGGTTGGTATACATTTTAGTAAATCAATGGTTGTTGTAACGAAACCAGTTTTCTCTATGTAAAATTGAGGACTTATCACATAGATGTTTGAAAGTATTTTGTTGGTGGGTTTCGAATACATTCAAATTTTTTCGATTGAGACTAAAATGAAAATCGAAATGAAGATAATAAATTATAATATATAATAAAATAATAGAATAATAAATAATGAAATATATTATATGATTATTAAAAATCAATATTACTTATTTGCCCCGAATAATTTCAAGTTTTTAAAATAAGTCCTAAATTGCTATAAATCAAAGTCAAAAGAAAGTTTTTTTTTTTTTCAAATAATGACTCAACTGTCGTTAATGAACTGAGAATTTTTTATTTTTTCGAAGCATCAGATTCGTTACAGTATCAAAAGTCAATAGAATAAAAGGATTTTGCAATTGTATTTGAGTGTGACATCAAAATCTGTTAAAACTATGAGTCATTAGATTCGTTACTGTAAAGTTACTAAACAAAGGTAAATGTGCTAATAAGTTTTGAACAATTGTCGATTTTTCAACGTAAACTTGCCATTAAGTACAT
Organism: Platygaster orseoliae; assembly: GCA_030522825.1. Lineage (NCBI taxonomy): Eukaryota > Metazoa > Arthropoda > Insecta > Hymenoptera > Platygastridae > Platygaster > Platygaster orseoliae. The sequence continues at coordinate 5,827 of JAPYZL010012228.1, forward strand.
TGCATCAGAAAATACATTAAAAACATTTCATAGAAACTCTTTCAAAAATTAAAATAAATTTTTTGAGCCATATACTTTTACATAAAAACGTTCATTTCAAGGTGATATGAGTTCGGTATGAAAAAACGAGATTCTTACCAATTTCTAAAATTGTCACATTTTATTCGTGACTTATCTGGAACATAACAAGTTTCCTAGGATTTTTCAAATTTACGTTTATGAGTAAACAACTTTTTGGAAATATCAAGTATTTTCTGTTGTAAGAATAATCTGAATCAGGATTTACCACCGCATCAGAATTTTTGTAATCTTAAGAAACATTATCGAACTTGTGAAATAACTTTATTTTCATGGTTTATAAAAATTTTGAATATTTCTTACAGCGTTGAAACAGCAACATTGTTATTTCTCTTTCATTCGTTTATGTATTCATTACAGTGCGACATTGTATTCACAAAATAAATATATAAAATCATCTGCAATAAATAATAATATCGGATATCTGAAGAAAAAGTGAATGTATCATACTTGCAAGTTGAAGATCTTCTGCCGACAAGAATGCGTTTTCAGCTTCAGCAGCTTCCAAAGATGAGATGGCTGCAGAGTTGCATGATGCAAGAAACATCAAAAACACAAAAGTAAACGTTGCCGGAGCAGATTCCATGTTAAATTTTTCAAGGAGAATTTTTTTGGGGAACAGAATGTTTCTCTCGTTTGTGCTAGTGACGAAATACGAGTTGAGTGGATTTGATCGGGTATTTATAAGCTAGCGACTCGGAAGACATTCTCTTTTCGCCCTTCTTCCTCACAGATCGTTTCTATTCTATGCGTCTCTCTCGAACTACAGCAGGTTCTGAGAGTGGGAACTGACTCATAGAGAACTTAGCGATGTTTTATAAAAAAGATTTAATGATTATCATTCAGGTAATCATTAGACAATAAAAAACTAAGTTTCAACAAGTTCATTCAACAATACGTATGCTTTCAATGGATAATTGACAAAGGAATATGTGGAATACATATAATAATAATTTATAGAATAATAATAAAATAAAAAATACTCATATTCATACATGCAACAAAAATATATGGATAATAATATTAGAGCTGATATAAGTATAATTTGAAAAAAAATCGTATATTCTTGTCAACGATGAAATGAAATTTTAAACAAAGATTTATTACTCGTAGAATATCAGGTTACATAAATTGGTTTTCAACATTTGTTCAACATTTTTTCAACATTTTTTACCAACTGAAAATTCTATCATCTCAAAACAGATGACGTTATATTTAATTTGAAATATTTATTATTCGAACACTTTACACTGACCTCAATTTTTCACATTTTGAAGGTTCAATAAACATTTTTAATTCCACGTTTATTACAAAATAAACATGACAAAACAGGGCAAAATGAACATATTATATTACTAACAAAGTTAAAAGTTGCAATTTGGGCATAATAACGATTTGAAGAAAACAATGTGAATGAAAATCAATATTCTTAAATCTTAGAGGCAATATACATATAATTTTAAACAAAACCATATTTTATTAACGATGAAATTTAATTTTGAACAAAGATTTATTACTCGTAAAATGTTAAGTTACATAAATTAGTTTTCAACGTTTGTTCAACATTTTTTACTAACTGAAAATTCTATCATCTCAATATATATGACGTTATATTTCATTTGAAACATTTATTATTCGAATATTTTGCAATGAACTCAATTTTTTACATTTTTAACGTTTAAATAAGAATTTTATATGCAAAAATTATTGAAACATAAACTTGACAACACAGGGCAAAATAAACATATTATTTTATCAACAAAGTCAAAAGTCGCAGTTTGGACATCAAAACGATTTGAAGAAAAAAATGCTGTAGCTGGAAATCATAATTCTTAAATCTTGGAGGAGATATAAATATAATTTCAAACAAAATTATATTTTTTGTTAACGATGAAATTAAATTAGGAACAAATATTTATTAATCGTAAAATTTTAAGTAACAAAAACTGTTTTTCAATATTTATTAATTATTTTTTACCAATTAAAAATTCTTTCATCTCAAAATATACGTCGTTATATTTCATTAGAAATATTTATTATTTGAATATTTCACGATGAACCTAATTTTTTACATTTCTAACTTTTTAATCAAATTTTCATATTTAACGTTTATTAAAAATAAACATGACAAAACAAGGCAAAATGAACATATTATTTTATCAACAAAGTTAAATGTTGCAGTTTGGAAGTAAAAACGATTTGAAGAAAAACATGCTGTAGATGAAAATCATAATTCTTAAATCTTGGAGGTAATAAATATAATTTCAAACAAAATTATATTTTTTATTATCGATGAAATTAAATTAGAAACAAATATTTATTAATCGTAAAGTTTTAAGTAACATAAATTGATTTTCAACATTTTTTCAACATTTTTTACCAACTGAAAGTTCTATCATCCCAAAATAGATGACGTTGTATTTCATTTGAAATATTTATTATTCGAATATTTTACAATGAACTCAATTTTTCACATTTTTAAAGTTAAAATAAAAATTTTCAATTCCACGTTTATTAAAAAATAAACATGACAAAACAGGGCGAAATGAACATATTATTTTATCAACAAAGTTAAAAGTTACAGTTTGGACGTAAAAACGATTTGAAGAAAAAAATTCTGTATATGAAAATCATAATTCTTCAATCTTGGATGGAATATAAATATAATTTCAAACAAAGTAATATTTTTTTGTTAACGATGAAATTAAATTAGGAAAAAATATTCATTATTCGTCAAATGTTAAGTTACAAAAACTGGTTTTCAATATTTGTTCATTATTTTTTACCAATTAAAAATTCTTTCATATCAAAATATACGTCGTTACATTTCATTAGACATATTTATTATTTTAATATTTCACAATGAATCTAATTTTTTACATTTCTAACTTTGAAATCAAAATTTTCTATTCAACGTTTATTAAAAATAAACGTGACAAAACAAGACTAAACGAACATATTATTTTATCACCAAAGTAAACAGTAGCATTTTGGACATAAAAAGGATTTGAAGAAAAATTGCTGTAGGGGAAAATCAAACGATATTTTCATTAGATAAAATGAGTTGCGAGTAGCTTATTTTTGGCTTCTAATCGAAATGTGTTTAGTATGTATTGATAAGCCTGAAAATTGTGTTTCTACGTTTCCAGCATTTTTTCTTTATTTTCAACGTATCATGGCCGCATGAATCATATGACTAGGACAGTTAAATCATTTTCAACGAGGTAAAAGTTTTTCGTCCGAGGCGATGCTGAGTTTTACATTACGAGTCCCATAAAGACGTTTAATTTGTACTATAAAACGATACGGTAAAATAGTTTTCACGGTACTAGTAATGTAAACTTGTTAATCTTCTATTGACTTTTCTTCAACTTCCGTTCTTGAGAGAAACTTTCTTTTGTCTATCCCAGAAACATTCGAAAATATGAGCAAAGCTTCATTTTTCGTCTTGTAGATTCATGTTCCAAAGAGCCACGATACTTCCTTAGCCAGGTACAGCAGTTTTCGAGTACTTGAAGCATCTTATTTTTTTGGAAAAGAGTATTAATCCAAAGAAATTGATTTCACCTTTGAAACAGGCTCTAATAAATTTTTCTTGAACATCCATTTTGTATTGCTTTAAACAAAAGTTGACTCCGACACCTATTGGCGAATCAACACATGATCGTCGGTTGTCTCTCACTAAAAAAAAAGAAAAAACCATTTTATAATTCATTTGGTTTTGATATTTGAAAGCCTCATGATTTCAAACTACAAGTAGTACAAATTTTCTGAAGATAATTTTTTCATCCAATTATTTGATCCAAGTCTTGAATTTCAGAAATATTTCTTTGTGGAATTCTAATTTTGATGATGAATTCGGGAAGAAATTCGAAATCTGATCCCATTGTATAATGAAATTAATTACTAATTTGTACGATTTAAGTATTAATGGAGTTCTAGTTGAAATATTTTGTTTAACCATATACAGGGTGTCCCAAAGTCCGCGATAAAAAAAAATCCTGAATTCTTTTTTCGATTTCGAGTCGAAAAGTCCTTTACCACTTTTCGCAAAACCCAAAAACGAAGAAGTTATTCAAATTTGAAATTTAAACAATAGACGCGCTCTTACGAGGAGTGGGAATAAAAACCACGGAACAAACTCTATCCAAAATTTCTTCATATTTTTCTGAGTCGAAAAGTCCTTTGCCACTTTTTACAAAACTCAAAATCAAAAAAGATATTCGTGTTACAAGTTTCGACCAATCAGAT
>JAPYZL010012230.1:0-17411 GCA_030522825.1 Platygaster orseoliae
AGGAGTCGATACCAATAGAAAAAGTATCGGTACTCGATAGTATCGACTTTTAAAATATCGGCATCGAGTATCGAAGTATCGAGTACCGAGTACCCGATAATTTAAGTATCGAGTAGGTATCGCCCACCTCTAACACCTGCAGCAAATCAGTTCGTCATGTTACTCTAGGCGAATTGCTGCAGAGTGCATTCAAAAACGCATGAACAGCAAAAATAATAAGCAATATGAGCCAAGTAAATTAGCAAAGAAAACAATTGTATGTGCCACTTTATCATTTTGAATGTGCTACATTAGCTCGAATGAACAGCTATTTCAACAAGTCAGTAATGCTGCAACAGCAACAAATTTTAGCTGCAGCAGCTACTCTTCCTTGAGCACATCTAGAAGTGCTGTCACTGCATATACAATTCGGTGGCGCCAGAATAGCGATGACGAATGTGCTGCAGCAGCTAAAAGATGAGCTACTGCAGCTAATCCTTTTTTTCCGTGTGGGGAACATTTTCATATTGCAGCAACGTTTTTGCAGTCTTCCTGCAACGTTACTGCAAGATGTAATATTTCACTTGCAATGTATCTGCAATCTTGAAGCAATATTAAATGCCAACTGGGAAGTTTTTTACATTGTTATCGCGCGAGATTTTCGCTTCCCTCGATTTTGTATCGCTTAATTTTTATAAAAGTAAGTCAAAGATTGACCCTGCAAAAAATCAGCAAAATCCATGATCCCGCATTTGAGAAAACCGAATTTCCACGAAGAATTTTCATGCCAGAAAGTGGATTAAGCTAGTAGTTTAAATAAAAATTCGAATCGCGTGAGATTTTTGCGTCCCTCGTTTTTTTATTGCTTTATTATTATGAAAGTAAGTCAAAGATTGACTATGCAAAAAATTAGCAAAATCCAAGGTACCCTATTTGGGGAACCCTCAATAAAAATTTCTCTCCTAATTATAAAAATGCAATTTTTCAGCCCTGCTAGTAATATCACCTCCATAAATATTTCATAGAATGTTCAGAAACTATAAAATTTCTATAAAAATTCAAAGAATTTGTAATTTCATGAAATGCCATTAAGTTACTTAAGAAAAAATTCTGCAAATGAGAGGCTAGCTAGTTTTTTCATTAATATCGAGCGTAATTCGCTTTTTTATAATAGTTTATTTATTGTTTTCGCGTATTTCATTTCACGTATATCGTGTAAATGAATAATACCCTTAAAAAATGGTATTAAAAATGTATTGAAAAAAATTCAAAAATCAATGAAAATAAAAAATGTCAATAATCGTTGTTATTAATTAAAATTAATAAGAGAAAATGAGAGAATAGCTGGTTTTTCATCAAAATCTAGTGAAATTTGACATTTTATAATTGTTTAGATCATTTCATCCTTAATACACAAAAAAAGATATTAAAATATATTAAAATATTTATATTAAAAAAATGTATGAATAATTGATGTTATTATTGATATGAATATTATGATAATAGTTATTAAAACATTATGATAAAAATTACATGTTCATAGGTTATGATAATAATATTGATAGATTTTTATTATAAATATTATAAACAAATTCTTGAAATTAATTAAAATTATTATTGTATATTGATCAAATATCAAATATAATAAAATAAAATATGAAAAAAAAATTTTTATGAATTAATGAAAATATTGATATGAATATTTTTTTTATTATTAGTACATTTTCATGCGAATTATAATAAAGTTGATGTATACCAATGAATTATTATTATAAAAATTATCAATGAATTCTTGATCTTAATCAAAAATTATTATTATTATAAATTGATATACTGTGATACCCACAGGGAACTAATGTCGAAAAGTTGATTGTATGTTGACTTTAAGTCAACATGTCAACTGTAGTTGACCTAAAGTCAACATACAGTCAACTTTTCGACATTAGTGCCCTGTGGGAAATATATGAAAAATTATATAATTCAAAATTATTATGAATTAATGCTATAATATTGATATGAATATTAATATTGTTTATAAATCAATACGCAAATTATAATTAAAGTGATATATATCAATATATTATTATTCCAAAAATTAATGATGAATTCTCGATTTTATTTTAAATTAATATTATTTATTACGATTAATAATAAATGGTGATATTGATATTTATATTATTAATAATAATAGTAAATTATAATGAAAATTATCAGGCGCGTACGCAGGAAAAAATTTCGGGGGGGGGGGGGTTTGTTGAATTCAATTTTTACTTCTGTGAACGATTTTTTAAAGTCCTCAAAAATTTCATAATTTTTCGACATTTCGGGGGGGGGGGTTAACCCCCAACCCCCCTTGCGCACGCCCCTGAAAATTATCAACTAACTGGAATAATGATATTATAAGTTATTATTTAAAAAATTATCAACAAATTTTCGATATCATCTCAAATTAGTATTATAAATTAATTTATTATCAAGTATATCAAAAATGATATTAAAAAATGATACATCATAAGCTAAAAAAATTGCACATAATGTCATAAATAATATCTATAGGTTTGAAAAATGATGAAGTTTATTAATTATCATTGAAAAAACTAGTTGTGCTCTTATCTGCGGAATTTTTTCCCATACACAAATTGTTCATATTTGATAAAATTATAAGTTATTCGAATTTTTATACAAATTCGATAGTTTTCTACGACAGCGACTTGACTAGGCAATGAGAATCTGATTACGAATCTTTAGTAACGTAATATTCAATTTTTAATAAAGTCAACAATTTTTACAGGTTTTGCAATTAGTAGAATTCATAGAACTGCAACGGATTTTGGGGGCTACCCACGTAACCTTGTACAATGACACAGTTGGTCCCGAAGCGGGTTGCGCTTTGAAGTATTACGCAAATAAGGGCATTGTCACTTTGCTACAATGGCACCACTTGGACATGGTGTCGCAGCGCGAAATCAGGACTGAAGGACTTTTCGCCGCGCTCAACGACTGCCTGTACAGATCAATGTATTTGTATGACTTTGTCGAACTCGTAGATCTCGACGAGTTCATTATTCCTCGGAACGAAGAAACTGTCCTGGACCTTATCAGGTTAGTCACTCGAAATTTTATTTTTTAAATTAAAAAATTCCACTCCAGTTCAATTTGCAGCACTCTCACTCAAAGGAATTCAGAGAGCAAAGCCTTATGTTAAATAAAATTTTATTTTAACCAGGGGAGTAATAAACTTTCAACTTCCAGGTGGATGGAAACTCGGGTAAACCTAAAAACAGCCGGTGCTTTCTCCTTCCAAAACGCGTTTTTCTACCTCCAATGGGCTGACGATCCCCACATCGTCTCTAGCCAAAACAGTCTTGAAATGGGCCTTACGGTCCTCAGGAAAACTCGGCGTCGCGCTAAATTACACCCCCACAAGCAACGCTCCAAGTACATTTGCAAGCCTCGCGACGTCGTCGAGGCTGGGAACCACTTCGTGTGGGAGTTCATACCAGGTCACGGCACCGTCAACGTGCCCGCAAAAGCTGCCATTCTGCATCATTATCGCGTGTGCGAATTCGGCGGCGACGACTGTATAAAAACCCAATCTGTCGTGGACAGAACGGCGTATAAATATTCAAAAAAACTGTTGGCCAACGTTGAGAAAACGTGGCGTGACCTGGAACGGGAATGCGACCCTTTGGCTCTTGACAACGCATCCAAAATCAGGCTGGACAAGATGTTCAGATAGCAACGAATTTTCGTTTTTTTAAGCCTTTTTATTTTGGATTTGGTAACAGGAAACGATTTTTATTTCTTGTATGTGTGAAAATGGCTTTTAGGGAGTGTATGGAAAAACGAGTTGAAAAAAAAGTTGGTGCTGGGTTGTATAGATCATTCAGGGAGGAGTTATGAGTTGAAGATTTTGTTTGAAATTATGATTCATGTCCTCCTTAATGAAAAAATTTAATTGAGCGAGTACATTGGGTGTTTTTTTGAGGAAACATAAAAATGGAAGTCTAATTGAAAATTTAAGTAGATTTATAGTTGGAAATTCAAGAAGGTTTTCACTTAGAAATCCAATTGGATGACTTTTAAGGAAACCTAAATAAAATTCCAGTTGAAAATCCAAGTGGATTTCCAACTAGGAATAAACTTGGGTTTCCAATAAGATTTCCATTTGGAAATCCAATTAGATTTCTTTTGGGGAAACATAAATAAAATTCGAATAGAAAATCCAACAAGATTTCTACTTGGAAATTTAGTTGGATTTCTTATGAGGAAACCTTAATAAAATTCCACTTGAAAATCTAAGTGGATCTCCAACCACAAATTTATTTGCATTTTCAACAAGATTTCCACTTGGAAATCCAATTAAATTTCTTTTGGGGAAACATAACTGAAATTCCAGTTGAAAATCAAAGTAGATTTTTAGTTGGAAAACCAACAAAATTTTCATTTTTAAATCCAATTGAATGTCTTTTGGGGAAACCTAAATAAAATTCCAGTTGAAAATCCAAGTGGATTCCGAGTTGGAAAATTCAACAAGATTTTCACTTGGAAATCCAATTAGACTTATTTTAGGGAAACCTAAATGAAATTCCAGTTGAAAATCCAATTAGATTTCTAATTGGAAATCCAACAAGATTTTTACTTGAAAATCTAATTAGATTTCTTTTAGAGAAACCGAAATAAAATTCAAGTTAAAAATCCAAATGAACTTCTAGTTAGAAAACCAACAAGATTTTCACTTGGAAATCCAATTGGATTTCTTTTGAGGAAATTTTAATAAAATTCCAGTTGAAAATCCAAGTAGATTTTCAATTAGAAATTTACTTGGGTTTTCAACAAGATTTACACTTGGAAATCCAATAATATTTTCACTTAGAAATCCGATTGGATGTATTTTGTAGAGACCTAAATCCAATTCGAATTGAATTAACAATTCAAGTTTATTTCTATTTAGGAATCCGATTGGATTTTTCTTAGGAAAATTTTAATAAAATTCCAGTTGAAAATCCAAGTGGATTTTCAACAGAAATTTACTTGGGTTTCGAACAAGATTTTCGATTTAAATTCCAATGAGATTTCTTTTGGGGAAACCTGAATGAAATTCCAATTGAAAATCCAAGTGGATTTTTAGTTGGAAAACCAACAAGATTTTTATTTGGAAATCCAATTGGATGACTTTTGGGGAAACCTTAATAAAATTCCAGTTGAAAACTCAAGTAAATTTTCAACAAGAAATTCACTTTGGTTTCCAACAATATTTTCACTTGAAAATCTAATTAGATTTCTTTTGGAGAAACTCAAAACAATTCAAGTGAATTTCCAATTATAAATTTACTTGTATAGCCGATTGGCTGACTCCATTGGAAAGCCGACCATTTCTCCAATTGGATTTCCAATTGAACTCCAACTGGAAATCCATTCATATTTTTTCAATAGGGCTCGCGTAATTAACGCTACATATTTCAAAACGTAGGAGAGTGCGTTGAGGAAATTGTAACAGTAAAATAAAGAGCCCTTATGAATTCTACTGTAGTTATACAGGTTCTTACAAGTCATGCAGAATTTTTGGTTACTGACTAAGTTGTTCAGAAATAAAGCTACGATTGTAATTTAAAGTACCAAGTTCGAAAACCATAAACTGTAACTTCCAAAACTGCACAAAAAAAAAATAATTTGCTATTTAACACAACTTTTTTTTGTTGCATTATCCATAAAATTCCATTGCATAGTAATTTTGCTTTAGTAACAACAAAATTTATTCTGTCAAGTTTTGTTGAAACAGCAAATCCTTTTTTGTGTGTTTTCATTATTTGCTTACGACTCTACAAATATGATCTGAAATATAATTCACATTTTTGTCTATTAGATTTGATGCTTGATTAACGAGAATCTGCATTTAATCATTTACTTTATTTACCTGCTCTACTGGAATTCATAGGGGCACTCTTTTCTAGGCATAGAATACATCTATCTATTCAATGTCAAAGATTACAAATAGGGAATGTCTGATCGAAAAAAAACAAACCATACGAATGCTATACTTTTGAGCTAAAAAAATGCAAAAAACAAAACATCCGATTCTTAGGGTTGTAAAAATCACAAGTGCAGCTTGGCTGTAAAAAAAAATATTTGTAATTTTTTCTTCATTTTTAATGTTTTTTGTTTAATGGGCTATATCAGTGGCAGACGTTTTTTTTTTTTGAAATTTACTTTTTTTTCTTTTTTTCAGAAATTTTCCAGATTTTCCAAAAAATGCAATTTATTTTCCATTGAGAAAACTGTTTGCTTTAAACAAAAAAAAAAAAAAATTCTCGTTTTTTCTATGTGGTTATACTGATAAGAACTTTTCTATTTGAATTACGCGTTTTCCATGAAATCACAAATAAATGACTGCTGCACAATAAGTTTTTTAAGGAAAAACATTCGAAATAAGTATTATACCCTTTCAAACATTCACACTGACGATATTACATTTCTCATCGATGATTCTGCGAGAGAACGTAAATTTCTTATGAGCATTTCTCAACTACGAAATGCTGAGAAACATACAGTACAAATATTGTGAATAAAGAATGGAAAACTTTTCATGCATTGAAGAATCAGATATAATAGTAATAATCATTTCGTTTTTATAAAATGTTAATAACGTCGATAAAAGATGAGAAGATTGCTTGTAACGAAAAATTTTCTGCGAAAGGAAATTCCTTAGAATTTCTTTTACTTTGACTGTTCGATTTTTCTTAGAATGTATTAAAGGTGCTTTATGAGTAAGAAATCATATATAATCAACAATTTTCGATCGAATCTCATCTATTTTTTCTACAGCTGATTTATAATTGAGCCATGGACTAATTTTAAATTATGAAATAGTATAAGATGCTTGCCGAATTTTTCGAGAGCGCGATTTTGAATTCCGAAATGCAGACTTTACTTTTCCGAATTCGAAAAATTACTAAAAAACTCTTTACTGTATAAAAAAAGTAAATTACATCGACTTGACTGTAAAGACCATGAAAAACATCCATAAGAGACATTTAACTTATTTATATATCACTTATTTGAAATTTAATAAGTGACATACATAACTAACATGTACATATTCTGTAATTTAATTGTGCCGCATATCCAAATGATGTAAATAAATAATTATTACCATGAAAACGCAGTTTTGTGACTCGTACAATTTTGTTATGAGTTTTATTACAATTTTGCAAGTTTATAAAATTTCACACATTTTATAAGTTTCCAAAATTTTTTACTCTACGAAAATGTCTTCAAAATTTTACTGAAATATAAAAAATTACCACTTATTACATAAAAATTATATTTAATGAAGTACAGTAATATTCGGAACGCAATAAATAACTTTGAATTTTTTTCTGAATGAAATTTATTGCATGAAGGTCTTTATTTTATTTTTATTTATTTGATTTAATTGCAAATCTTTAAAAGTCTTCGTCGAAATTATCGGCTTTGTTAACAATACGCTTTTTTTGACCGGTTTTTACATCAAAATCATCTGGCTTGGAGTTATTAATGAGTAAGCCATCATTTTCATCGTCATCTTCGTCGTCATCGTCATCATCTCCGTCGATCAAAAGATCGCTGTCACTGTCAAGTGACGCACTATCTGCTGTTTCCGTGATTCCTCGGCGACGACCTGACATACTCCCGTAAATACGTCGCTGGGAAATTTCTGTTCTTGAAGATCTTATTGATCCTGTATGAAACATCATTACATAATTTTATATTAATCATCAGGAATAGTTTAGAAGATCATTTCGGAATATTTCTGAATTTTTAAACATATTCGAGTTATGATTTTATAAAATTCGAATGGAATTTCACTCAATTTTGTACCCTGAATTAAATGAGTCTGAAGTAATTGAAATTTCACTTCTTTGGAATGAAATTTCCCTTTCTAGTTTAGTTTGTACGACTTCGACCAAAATTCGGATAAAATTTGATGATTATTTCATGTAAATAAAGTTAACAGTAATTAAAAAGTAATCATTTATAAAAGTTATAATGATACATAAAGGCTTAAGTATAGTTGAGTGAAATTATCGATAAGAATAATAATTAGAAATCATAAATCAAGAGAACATAACAAATAGTTTCATGTAAGAGCCCAAAGTTAACGAAATTCGGAATTCTCAATTTCACCATAACTCAACTCACTATAACAATTTTACTATAACTAATTAAATGAAATTAACTATATTATGAAATTATATTATGAGATTATATGATGTTAAATTTAATTAAAGATATATTTGAAAAATTATATTAATTATATGATTATTATTATATTGTATTAAATTATTATTTATCATATTATTATAATAATTATATTAATTATAAAACTTTATCAAATATATATTATGAAATTATATTATGAAATCAAATATATTAATTTTTACTAAATCAATTTCACTCAATTTCACAATAACAATTTCACTATAACTCAAAAATAACAATCCTGGAATCCAGAATTTTTCCTTAGAATTATTATTGTAAATTGTCGGCTATGAAAACGATGGAAAAAATTTTCAAGATTGTTTGAAGCCAGTGAATGATAGAGAAAAATAAATTATAAACTCCAAAAATACTAAAAAATCTGAAAAAAAATTCGAATCCCGGAGTATTGAATTTCAAAAATCTACGTAAAAATCCTTTGAAATGCCAGAAAATAAGGAAAATTGTATTCATACTGAAAAAATACGAAATTTGTATGGAAGATACTGTTTTCTGAAAAATTTTTGTGAGTAACAAAAAATATGAAAATTCTAGAAGTATAGGAAATACTGCAATAAATGTATATATTGCGTTCTCGAAAATATATAAAAATACTAAAACTCTCTAAAATTCTGATTTAATAAAGAGCATAAAATTCTATAATATGTGAATTAATTTAGTAAAATACTGAAAAATAAGAAAAATTCTGGTAATCAGTATAAAAAATACTGTTTTCTAAATAATCTATTCAACAAGACTCGTAGTATGAGAAAAAAACATAAATTGAAATCCTTAAAATCTTTAATTTTTATTTTTATAACAAATTAAAAAAAAGTTTTTATTTTCAAAAAATTTTAACTTTTAGAATGTTTTAATTTTATAGCAGCAAATTCTTATAAATTTTATAAAAACACCAAAAATCTATAAAAATACCAAAATATCCAACGACATTTTATAAGTAACAAAAAATTCGAAAATTCTTGAAATCCATTAAATACTCGAATTTTGAACCTTATTTTTCCAAAAATCTGTAGAATTACAAAAAATTTTTAGAAATTGATTTATATAGTATCAAATTCTCGAAGTATACAGAACAATGAATAAAAATACCAAAAATATTTTATAACCTTGAACTATTAACATCAGATTATAATAATCGATACAGAAATTCATAACAAACTCGGAAAATCCTCCAAGTTATTCATTTACCCAGAAAACCAAAATCTAGATTTTGTTTAATTTAATTTAATTCCTCAATTTTAGTTACCATAATTTACTCATTGAGCTTATTAGACTTTGTTGCAATTTTTTGCAACTAATATTGTAGTCCAGAATCGATAAATTTCTGTTATTTTTTTTTTTTATTGCTTCACCCTAGTAAATGTGATTTTTATAAAAATCTGTATTAAAAATGTATGTTTTTTATAAACTGATTTTATAAAAACTATAAAAAAATGTCAGTTTCATAAAACTGTTTTTATAAAATAATTTTTTTTATGAAACTTTTATGAAATTGTTTATAAAGTACGAATTTTTATAAACTTTGTTTTATAACAATAAAATTTTTCATAAAACTTTTTTTATAAAAATCGAAATGTTTCGTAAAATTTTTAATAAAGATTAGGGCAGAAAATCCTTTTTTTCCGTGTGGAATTTTGCAGTATTTAAAATTGTGTATTAATATATCAAATATATTAATATATTGAAATTGTATATAAAATACTATATTTTTATATTTTGTACTAAATATTATATTAATGTATTAAAATTGTGTATTAATTCATATAACATATGATTTGAAAGAACCTTTGTTATTCTTTTCTGCAATCTTTTTGTCCAGACTTGGCGCTTCTTGAAGATTCATAGGAAGAATTGAATCATTTCCTTCCATCATGCTTTCGAAACTTCCGTCCTCTGACTTGAGCTGCTGAAGCTGCTTTTTCGTAGCTTCTTGTCTGGAAAACAATGAATCAATCATCACAAATTAACTTTGTAAAAGATCAAATTTCGGGGTACTAAAGTTTAAAACACTTCAATTTCTTCAGTAAGCCAATTCCATTATACAGAGCACTAACTTTTTTTCGAATCTTTCTTGCTCAGCTTTCGCAGCGTCTTCGTGCAAGTGCTCCAAATACGCAAGGTAACGAAATTTTTGCACGTAATCATCGTGAAGCGCCCTGAGTTCGACTTCGAGTTTTTCGAACTCTTCCATAAAAGCTGGCCGAACTTTTCGCAAAGTTTGCAGTCTCTTTTGGTTTCTATCGAGTTCATTGCGTCGTCTGTCAATGCGTGTGTCGAGGCTTTGTTCTGTTTCCTGGTAGAGATCACATAAAAAACGAAGCAAAATTGTTCAACGAACCGATTACAGTCCTCGGCTTCGACTTGGATCGTAAACTTTCGTTTCGTCAAAACAGGCAATTTCAAAACTTACAATGATGTATATGAACATGAAGAACAATGAAGACAAAGAAGTTTCACTTCCAAATCATCTGATATTCTTACCTTGACACTGTCAGTCTGTTTCTTGATATCTGTGATCTCCTTCTTCGTACTTTCGATGACTTCTTTCAACGCGTTTTCAATGTCGTTCGAATCAAACTGCCGCCCAACTTTGGCATTCCGAATCTCTCGTAGCTCAACTTCCTTGCCTAGAAGATCGAAGAGCGAAGCTCCTGTAAAAGTGAGCTGACTTGCCAATTGCCTGGTCGTTCTCAGCTCGTTCACGTGCTCCGACAAGTCGATGTTCATTATTCCTTGACTCGTTATTGAGCTCGAATCGTCTTTCGAGCTTTTCTTTTGAGCTTCGTACAGCAATGAAGATATTTTTAAAAGCTCTTTCACGGCGTGACCGTCAGCTTGGTACAGTTTTTTTGTATTGAGTTTCACATTGGTTTTCACAGCCTACGTAGAATCAAGAAAAAAAGACTTGAAAATTTTAGAGCCCTGAATATTTTCGAGATCAACCTACCAAAAATTCCGCAACATTTCGAATCAAAGCCACTCGTTCATGTTCAGAATCATGTTCAACGGGAATGTCCATGTCAGGATCAAATCTCTTAACAAGCCATACAAGAATCTCCGCAACAAGTGGAAAATTCGGGTTCCGGAAATTCATCAACGAAATTATTCGCGAGTACCCCAAAACCCGCATTCTTTCGGTGAAATCTTCAAAAAATTATAGTATTGTAAAAAAAACACTATAAAATTACGAAAGTTTTATAAAAAAACTTACTTCTCAAATCACGAAACGACATTTTCACAATTATCGTATACGATGAATTGACTTGCTGTGTTTACCGTTTCGCACGTCGTGCATGGTTCCCATGACGACCCGAAAGGAAAACAGAAAAAAAATTCGCCTAAAGAGGAGTAATCAATTCAAATAAAAATTTTTGTAAAATATACAATAGTATTAATAATGTAAACTTATTTTATTGAAAGTAATTTATAATATAAAAATAAATTTTCAAAATTTTCTTAATGGTAAAAATGGCAAAAGGAAGTATGAGATTGGAACTTATCGAGATTATGATGCAGATAAGGAAAATTCACAAAAATTGCATAATTAAACAATAATTATGTTTTATTCGTCTTATGTTTGATTACATTACATCATTGGCATTGAGCCTGCGATGTTGTTTTGTTAGAGAATCGTTTCTTTTAACAAACAAGCGTTGTCGCGAAGCTTTTATTTCTCGCTTTCTTATCATTTCCAATGTTTCTTGTGAGGGAGGTGCAGGTCCTGGAGCAGCAGCTTTTCGAATGAAGCCTCGCAGTTTTTCTAAAGCGTCGGCAAGATTCAATTGCTGCGATCTTGTCAGTTCGGATTTCACGACTAGGTAGCCTTCTTTGGAAATTCTCGTTTTATTCTAAAAAGAAAAAAAAGATGAAATATACTCAAAATGTAAGAATATAATAAAAATAAAAAAATATATAAAAATGATATAAATATATCATAAATAATATTAAATAAAATAAAATAATAAATTTATAAAATATGAATGAAAGTAATTATAAATAATAAAAATATTATAAATAATATAAAATAATATAAAAATATTATAAATAATATAGGATAATATAAAAATATTCTAAATAATATAACATAATTTAAAAATATTATATATAATATAAATTTATATACAATATATTTATAAATTATAAGTTAATAAAATTAATATAAATTGATATAGATTATTATAAATTGATATAAATTAAAATACATTATAAATACATAAAATATGAATAAAATCAATTATGAATAATAAAATAATATGAGAATATTATAAATGACTAAAATAATATAAAAATATTATAAATAATATAAAATAATATGAAAATATTCTAAATAATATAAAATAATATGAAAATATTAAAAATAATATAAAATAATATGAAATATATTTTGAAATTATAAATTAATAATATTGATATAAATTAAAATAAATTAGAAGTAATAAAATATAAATAAAATAAATGATTGATAATAAAAATAATATACAATAATATAAAAAAAAATTAAAAATATAAAAAATATTTTAAAAAATACAGAATATACTAAAAATTGTACTAAAAAGAAAAAAAAAGATGAAATATACTGAAAATTCTGCTCTTTTTTTCGTTTCACAAATTTTTTTTCTTCATAACGTTTAAACAAAAAGTTAACGATTGTTGGAGTTCAGATAAATAAACATTGAATAATTGAATATGTAATAAGGAAAATAAAAATTTTTGAAGTGTGATTAACGATTTTGTTTCTACAGTTTCATGTGGAAAAATGGATTTTGATGCACAATTTTGAAAATTATCAGTTTAGAATTTACAATTTGTGTCACATTAAAAATTATACGAATACAAAAATAAGATTTTCGAAATTGGATTGAACGTAATAATGGAAATTAGTATTTTGCAAAATTAAAAATTTGTACTTAGATTCAATTTTTATGTTAAAAAAAACATGACTTCTAAATATTTATTAACATTATAAATTTAAAAATTATTAAATATTAAATGATAATATTATTAAAAAAAATTATTATATTAAATAATAAATTATAATAATTTATAATTTATCATAAAATGAAAATAAAAATGAATAAAATAAAAATAATTTATAATAATAAATATAATATTCTATTAAACATTATAAATTATTAAAACATTTATGAACATCATAAATAATTTATAAGTCGAAATTTTTCAAGAATTCTACTTATTGAAAACTTAAGTTCAGTTGTAGAATAACATACACATTTGTATATAAAAAGATTCATTATTTCAAAACTTCAGAAATTCAAAAAAAAAAAAAAAATGTTCTTATTTATGAATAAATAATAATGCAAGATAAGAGAAATTATTATCAAGGAAATTATGTTTTGTAAATTTTGTGAAGATAGAAATCACAAAGTTATAACACTTCGAAAAAGGAACTTGATAAAATATAAATTGTAATAAAAAATTACAAATCATAAAATAAAATTTGCTATCTAGTTGTAAAGTGGAATCATATTTCTTAATTTGAAAAATGTAAAATGTAACGTTTTTTATTATTAAACTATCAAAAAACTGTAACGCACAAGTCTAACTTGTAAAACATGAAAGCTCAACTTTTGAAAATTTCTACATGTTTGAAAAATTGAGTGATTGAGGACTTTGAAATTTGAAGATCAAAATATTTGAATTTAAGAATTTAGAAAATAAAAAAAAAAGTTTAAACCATACATTTAAAATTCAATTTTTAATGTATGATTTATTATTTATTTTAATGTTATTTTATTATATGTATATATATATATATATAATTATGAAAAATTAACATTATAAATTAAATATATATATATATATATATATATATATATATATATATATATATGTATATATAATTATAATTTATAATGTTAATTTTTCATAATTATATTTTTCATAATTTAGGATTTATTATTATATACGTAAGATTTAAAATTCAATTCAAGATAACTCGAGAATAGCTAATAAACAGACGTTATTGTAAATATATATAAAATTCTTAAGTTTAAATTATAATTTAAAATTCAGGTGTAGAAAGTTCATGTACTAGAAAAAAAAAGAAAAAAAAACATTGAAACTTGAATTGTATAAGTTTTGCAGTTACAAAATACAAAAATCCTTATTATGCATATTTTAAATAAATTAAAAAACATTATTAACTTAAGTTTCAGAAACTCAGGCATTTAAAGGTGAAAAAATTCATGAAAAATGCTCAATTTTTTAAAAATTGTATACTTTATCAATCCACATTTTTCAGTTTGTAATTTAGTATCTCAGGAATTCTCAATAATTATTATACTATTATTCTAAATCTTGAAATTTTCATTAAATTATTGTTGGTAACTAATTTACATCATAATTATATGTAACATTAACACTCAATAATAAGAAAATTAAAGAAATGAATTCAAAAGAGTCTCAATATTTTTTAAAACAAGAAACAAAATTCAAAAATACTTGCAATTATGTATTTTCATGGATTGTGAATTTCCAACAGAAAATTTTTATTTCAATCAAAAACATAATTATTGTGGTTTTACCTGTTCCACAAGTTTTTCTTTTATTTCTTCAGAAAGCCAAGAAGCATTTTTGAGATGAAACCTCAAATCAACTTTTGTGTTTACGCGATTCACATTTTGTCCTCCAGGTCCACTACTTGTTGAGTACGTAATATCTAATTCTTTAATTGGTATATACCCACTGAATTTCGACCCTGAATCTTCAGATACCTAAAAATAAAAACAATAATAATAAATAATTTTCTAATAAATATCCTGTGAAAATGAAATAAAAATGATTGCTAGTCATTTTTTCAAATTCGTTACTCCAAAAGTCAATTTTGCGACAAATATTTTTCCGAATCCTATTTTCTGAAAAGTTTTTGTTTTCCAATTTTTGAAAATCAATTTTGACGAAAATTTGTAGGTTGAAAACTCTATGAAAAAAAAAAAAAATTGAAATAGTTACCATAATACATTGTATTATCGTTTTTATTATGATTTTTTATTTACAAAAAATTCTGAGTATTTACAATGAAACTTAATTTTTCATGTGTGAATATTTTTCATTGTCAGCTGTATTGTGATTTTTGGGTAAAATAAAACTTAAGTAAATTTATGACATTCAATTAAGTGACAAAGTATATTTTTATGAATTATATTATATTTGGAAATTAGTGTTTCGGGAAAAATGATCATACAGAAATGAACTTTCCTTAACCTTTTTTATTATTTTAAATTTGTTATTTCAAAAAACTACATCAGCCAATTTTCTGAAAAATATTTATCTGAATCCTATTTTCTAAATACAATGATTCCAAAAAGTTTTCCTTTCCCAATTAAATTTTTCGAAAACAGTTTTTTCAAAAAATCTTAAGTTGAGAACTCTAGGAAAAAAAAAACTTGAAATAGTTGATAATGCATACAAATGCATTGTATTATCGTTTTTTTTTTTTAATAATTTTGAATTATTACAAATTTTGAGTATTTACCCTGAAACTTCAAATACTTTGCATTGTCAACTTTATTGTGATTCTTGGATAAAATAAACTTTGACTAAATTTACAACAGTTAATTTAGTGGTAAATTCAATTTTTATGAATGAAATTATATTCCAAAATGAGTGTTTTGGAAAAATAATCATGTGGAAATAAACTTGCGTTGTTCCAGAAGACCCCGCGAGCCAACTTTTTGAAAAAAAATTTTCTGAATCCTATTTTCTGAAGACAATGAATCCGAAAAGTTTTCGTTTTTCAGTTTCTCAAAAATTATTTTCCAAAAATTTTTGAGTTGAAAACTATATTAAAAAAAAATAGTTACACATACAAAAACATTATATTATAAATTTTTTTATAATTTTTAACTACACAAAATTTTGAGTATTTATATTGAAACTTCATTTTTCTCTCGTCAATACTTTGCAATGTCAGCTTTATTGTGATTTTTGGGTAAAATAAAACTTTAACAAATTTATGACATTCAGTTAAGTAATAAATTAAATTTTTATAAATTATATTTTGCAAAAAAAAACTTTCGTTATTCCAAGACATCACGAGCCAATTTTCTGAAAAATATTTTTCTGAAACTTATTTTCCAAATACAATGATTCCGAAAAGTTTTCGTTTTTCAGTTTCTCAAAAACAATTTTCCAAACATTTTTGAGTTGAAAACTATATACAAAAAATTAAAAAAAAAAGTTACACATACAAATACATTACATTATAATTTTTTTTTTTATTTATGAACTACAACAAATTCTGAGTATTTATCCTGAATTTTAATTTTTCACTTGTCAATACTTGATTTTTGGGTAAAATAAAACTTTAACAAATTTATGACATTCAATTAAGTGATAAATTAAATTCTAATAAATTACATTAAATTCGGAAATTAGTGTTTTAAAAAAATGATGAAGCGCAAAATAGTTTCCGTAAAATCAATTTCGAAAATAATAAGTGAAAAAATAGGTGTTGGAAAAATTTGTTTTCGGAAAGGTTTTCCAAAAAATTACCGGAAATGAATAAAAAAATGCGTAAAAACTGGTTGTTTTTTGAGTATTGATAATATACAAAAATAACATTGACTTACAAATTTAGGTGTAAACAATTTTAGACTGCTCTCAGGGTATAATTTTTCCAACGAATAAGGACTTTTGAACGAAAACCCACGCCCAGACGTACATATTGAGCTGTTTAGAACATTCAGAAATTTTCTAGTTGAAAAATTCATGATTTTGTTCTGCAAAACACTGCGAAAACTAAATTATTAATAAAATTTTTTTAGTTATATTGGTAATAGGCGCAAAAATGTAAATATTGTCAAACTGAGTAAGTATACACATAAACATAGGTATGCATCCTTAGACCATATAGTACATGGACCACTCGTCGGGTACCGAAAAAACGTGGCAGATATATGGGACAAGTTATGGGTGAGTACATTTGCTCCGACGAAAATTTCCTCCGACAATTTTGGGGTGGGGTGCATTATTAGGCCAGGCATTTTTAGGCCAACAGTTTGCAGATCCCCGAAATGATAGTCACTGTGCGGTGATATGTAGCGTCTGTCACCGAGTCAGATTGACGTTCGAAATTATGTGAACCTGACTTCGAGTAGTGAATTGTGAATGTAGTCAAATGTAGCAAAATGTAGTGAATCGCTACGCGGTGA
>JAPYZL010012243.1:0-12051 GCA_030522825.1 Platygaster orseoliae
CGAAGGCTTTGAATTGTTAACCCTATTTTCCGCTTTGGAATTTCCTTTCGGGGAAATTCGTGTAGCGTTCGAACCTCACGTGTAAGCACGTTACAATAGGTTCTATACATTGAAATTACTACAAGATTATACATGGCATTTTACTTTTTGTAAATCTGGACCCGACCATTTCCAGTTACTCACCTGCCCGGTTTTGTGACTTGCAATAGCGACAATCTTTGTGATGAAGATTTAAGTTAAATATTAATTATTTCAGAAGCACCACCCCTTGCATCTCCTTGCTTTTCGTAAATAGGGTAAATAGTATTACCGAATACTATATGATTCGCCCTGCTATTAATTGCAAATAAAATACTTTATCTCTTTGATTCTGATTCATAAAAATTTTGCCTTCAATTATATTAGAATAATTATCAAGAAACTTTTGTTCTAAGTGTTTAAAAGTTATAAATGCTATATTCGAGTTTTATCAATAATGATTTGTCAGTAGAACCGGGCAGGTGAGTAACTGGAAATACTCGAGTCCAGATTTGCTAAAAGTAAAATGCCATGTATAATCTTGTAGTAATTTCAATGTATAGAACCTATATAAGAAATGTTTTCATGTATAACCTTATAACATAAATCACCCAAATACAATTAAGCCTTTACTGAGCGCATGCGAAAGATTTGGATTTTTTTGTTGTTACATTTTCAAGCAAGAGTCCTTACCTCCAAATTTTACGTTGGAAATGTTTTTTTGGGGGATATGGATATTTTTTTGTAAACTGTCAATCAACTGCCACTGACCAAATCTTATCTTCTAAGCTCATACTAATTTCAATAGTGATTTCCAACAATTTACTGTGTAAAATTTAGTAATGATATTCAAAAACTCTAAGAAAGTAACATATAAATAAAAAATTTATATGCTTAAGATGTTTTTGCATGAATATGTAATTATAACAAAATTTCTGTGAATAAATTTATGTTGATCAACCATTGAATTCTTACTCATCAATTATTAATTAATGATTTGTAATTTGATCCCTCAAAAATCTTCAACACCAATTTTTCTTAACCAATATTTCAAATAAAAGCTGAACAGAAGTGGCAGAATTTATTTATTTGAAAATAATTAAAGTTATATATTTCAATTATTGAATATAGGAATATTAATAATGGAAAAATCTAGTTTCAATATTTTGGTCGAATTCCGTCAAAATTGACGTTAATCATAACAATCAATGATAGATCAAAATTTTGTATATTTCGACACGAATATAGGTACTTTCCTTATTCATCGTTTTCTTCATTGATATGTGTGAATGAAATGTAAAAATAAAGTTTTCTTTGAGAAAGTTTTTCCCTGATTTTTCAATCGTTCCATTAAAAATTAGTTTTTTTAGAATAATTCTTCTATTTCGCAGTCAAGTGATATTTCAAAACTTTTATATGATAAAAATAATATATTTTCATAACTTCCAGAGAATGCAGTAAACTGCATTCATTGATGCCAATCTACCATAACTGCTTATTTATTCAAAAATTATGTTAAATTTTACTCGATTAATAAAAAAGGGAATTGAAGAAGAGTATTCACTTGAATGATTATTCATTTTTTTAATTTGTTGCAACCCATCAAAACAATTAAATGCTTTTCGATAAATTTATATTCCCATTATTAACAATTTTCCTTCATAAATTTAAATTATTGGTGTTTACAATATTACAAAAAAAAGCTTTTTAGAAAAGAAATGCACCGAAATTTCATATTTCTGAAAGAAAATTTTTATTAATAGGAATTTAAATTTATTAAAATACATTAAATTGTAAAGCGTCGAAATTATAATAATAAGAAAAAAAAAATAACATTCACGTGAATACTTTTCGGCAAACCTCTTTTTTTATTCATCGAGTAAAATAAAATAAATTTTTCAATTGAATAATTAGTTATGGTGAATTTGCATCAATGAATATTGTTTACTACATTCTCTGGCAGTTATAGAAATATAATAATTTTATTATGTAAAAGTTCTGAAATATAACTTTAAAAATCTGAAACTACCGAGAAGATTATGTTCACCACCAAAACAAAGACAACTTTAATTTATTAATAAGTGTATATATTTGAAAACAAAAAACCACTCCCTGTTTTCCTTTCCTTCTTACTGTAAAAAACTACGAATAGACTCGAAAAATATAAAATATTATCTAAAAAAATATCAATTCTATCAACGCGTGGTTTTGTTGGATGTCAATAAATGTCAACAAAACAGCAAAACAACAAAACTGCCAAAACACAGTTGTTTTGGGGAACCGAAATCAACTAATAGATAATGAAGATTTTGAGCCTAAGGTTTGGATATTTATCCTTTTTGATTTTAAAATACTACAATTCAAAATTTTGCAATCAATAAATTTTTGAAAACGGTGGCGAGCCCCGAGGGGCCATCCACTCTAAAATCAATTCCAACTGATTTCGAATCAATGGCTTAGATCTCATCGATTTTTTTGATTCGGAATCGTTCTATACTTGATTCTTGAATATCTGATTCTGATTCTATTCTGATTCTTATCTGATTTTGATCTGATTCTACACAGGTTTGCTTAAAACTTGTTGATTCCTAACATGATACATTTATTCTCTTCAACTTTGAATCGATCTGAAGCATAAAGAATCATTGATTGGAGCCGACTGAATCGGACTGTGGGAGGGGAGCGGGGAGAAACGGGGAAAAAGGTAATCGGCGCTCGAGCCTTGAGCGCTCGTGAGCGCACGTATACGCACATGTACGCAACACATGCTTGAATTCTTACCGCTACTTTTACACATTTCTTGGAATCCAAGTGACGAAAGATGTGGAACTAGACACTTCCGATTTTCATAAATTAATTATGAATACTTCGCGGCTTTTTGAGTGTTCGAACAATGATCACAGGCTTCATTAAAAAGTTATTCGGTAAAAACGAGTCGGTGTCGTCTGCTCACGAACATTTTTCTGTAAGTATTGCTACTGTAGTCGCCCTCACCTCTCGCAGACTACAGCCTGATTGATTAGGTTCTTTCATAAAGAAATTATTAATTATATAAAATATATTCAAAGTGTTACTAAAAAATTATACAGACAATTATAATAATCATATTTATAATTTATAATATCATAAATTATGGATAAATTTTGAATTCTGAATTATTATTCATAAAAACATGCAATAAATTGGTTCTACTTCATTACGTAGTTTATTTCAAAACATACCCTGAGGTACAGAAATTGTTGGATACTCAGTTTTTTCTACCATAAAAGAAAACGACTGCAGAAATATTTTGTTTCATCTTTTACATATGGATGCTAGATCGATATAACAACTTTTGTTACAATCCTACCATATTCAAAAGACAGCACAACAATCCATCATGTTCAACATACTTTAAACCTTTCTCCCCAATTATATGAATTTATCAAGTTCGACAGCATTTTTGCAAACGTATAGTATGTAATCAAAGAAATGTTCTTCTTCTGATTTTAGTGTGACTACTATTGTGACGTATTACTTCTACCTTTTGTTATTTTTTATTCTTTATGTGCCTAATAGTTGAAATGAAAATTCTCCAATATTTTAACCCCTGTAAAAATTTATATCTACAGCTTTTGCACGAACTTGTAGCTGAGAAGGTACCACAACTAACTTACTTGGCTTTTATTGATCTCCTGAGCTTGATTTTGGCGCAGGCCAAAAACGAGTCGTCATGAGTTGGGTGAAAGATCAGTAAGTAGAGAAGCCGATGCGGTCCGAGAAGGTCCGCGGGTAATAGCGATAGTTCCAGGTCTCTGTAGGAGGTTTTGTACTTTCCGTTCGGATGAAGAGCCACTTTGATCTTCCCCAAACGGGCGTCTACGTCTCCAATGGATTTACCCGAGCCAGCGTTGTCGGGATCAAATACGGTTTGAAGGATATTGCAATTTGCCTTATCTGGAATCATGCGGATCGCGACATGCTCGGGCTAATATAATCAGAACTGTAAGGCGATGTTTGCGATGTCCCCACATGCTCTTCAATGTGAACCGCTTTCATGCATCTCTTGCTTTGTTATTGTTAACACTGTTTCATGAAGTTTTTATTCATGAAATGTTGGTATACCGAAGAATATATTGGTGAATAGCACATTGATTTCACATTGGTGAAGATTACAAAAATTTTAATCAAAGAAATGTTTCTTAAATATTTCGAAAAGACGTTCTAGAAACTTCAAAATAGTTTACGGAGTGAATGTAACACTCATCTTCCATTGTGTTTGTCCCAACCCGTTATTCATCATATAGGCGATAAAGTTTTGACAAAAACATAGATATCGACAGAATAGCCAAAGCTACATTAAGCAATGGCCAACAGTATGATCATTGTTGACTTTTATATTTTACAGATGCAAACTTTTTTTTTCAAAAAAATGGGTATTTTTTACCCGAGTTTTTAATGTTGAAGAGCACGATAGAATCACGGATTATAATACGCATCAAGCACATACATATATTTTTTCTTAAAGTAATTTCAGCGATTTTGTACCTTTGCTAGAGTCGAATATGTCAGTGACGTAAATTTTCCAGCGGTGTTCCGTGAAATCAACAGAGTGTGACTTTTGTTTATTAACGTGGTGCAGATCGGCATAAATTATCGTGTCTACCGTGTCTTCGCCTGCTTGGCCGCCAAGCCATCGGAACCACACTGTCCCACCTACAGGCCCGTGAAAACGGGCTTCAGCGACCTTCTCTGCATTACGGTCCAATGCCTATTTATCGTTTTAGCTCATTAAACGAAATATCGTCTTACATTATTCAAAAGTTGAAAAAATATTGTTGTTATCAATCACAAAAATTGAAGAGACTACAGACAATTTATTTAAGAACATATGTCTTGAGCTGGAAAAATCTAATAGAAATAATACAATTATGATTCTTTTTACAGTGATGAACAAGTGTAAAATGAAAAAAAATTTCTACTTATGCATAGTATTATTTAATTACTATACCATGATCTAAATTTGAATTTTTTCTAAATTATGCACTTTATGAAGAGGAACGAATTTTTAGATCTGTAAGTACAACAAACAACTATTTTTTGATAAAAAATGATCGACATTCACCGTGATTGACGCGCATATTGTTTTAGAGCTGTACGTGTCCTTCAATAGCAGTCCTTTGCCCCAGAGTCCCTTTTCTCCAGTGATATTCAAACTTGGAACTTCGATTGCGCCAGTTTCATTTCCTGGCATTAACAACGGCCCCGAATGCTCGGTCAAATCAATAACACTGCAATCAACGTTTACTGATAAATATTCATTCGCGTGTAATACGATTTCGATGGCAATTACTCGGGTACAACGTGAATCGATAACAATGATCCCGGAAATTGACCACGATAAATTACGCTAAATTTTTCAGTTTGTAAAATGTGAATCGGAAAAGCAACAACTGAGCAAATACATTACGAAATGAATGGACATTTGATGATATTTGCATTCGGGAGAGTCGATCCAATTAATTGCTTTCCATGTATTTGTTAACTCTTTAAAATATTTACTCATGGAATAGCAAAAAACGTGAAACGACAAGGAATTATACATTGTGTGAATTTTTAAAATCGGGGATGCATGTTATAATATTTAAATAAACACGAGTAAGTAATCACTGTTATGTGTTGATTGAAAAATCTTACAATCATAGAATGTGGGGATATTTGAGCTTTTCCAAATTGGCAGTTCGAAGTAACGAAATTTCGAAAGAGATGTCTAATATACAGAAATACAAATTTTTTTTACATTTATTCAACTGTAGTAAGTTAAAAAAGTTTAGAAATTGTAATTTATGAAAATCATCAACTTTCGCCGGCAGTTGAAATCGTCAATATTTGTATTTCTTTTGAGTAAAGAAAAATCGCAAATTAGCAATCTTAAATTCAAAAATGATCAGTATTTTAAATAGTAAATAAATGTTTGTAAATGGTGTTTATATGAAAACCATTTATTTCAACTTTTGAAGTTTTGCAGTATCCATAGGAATCCATTTCTTTTTCTGCTTCGTTTTAGAAACACTTTTTTAAATCTTTGCACCTACTATTTTATTGTATTCAAACTAAAAAAAATCATTGATTTTATGGAAAATTAGAATTTTGAAAAATTTAGCTTCGTGGCTGTCTCTTTGATCCAGTCGTGGACATTTTTATCGCAAAAATTGAAGTCCGTATTTCTCAACGCAACTATCAAAGCTAAACTGATATTTTTTAAATCGTGAACAAATTTTTTCAATCCGATTTTATATATCTAAAACTGATCTCTAACATGAAACAAGTAATCTATGATTCATAAACCAGGGGAATATTCAAACAACCAGTATATAGAAATAAAATTTTTCTTGAAGTTGAAAACATCAATTTTCAAAATTGGAAAAAATGGGAACAAAGATGTATCGATATGAAATCATCTTAAACGAATCACACGATTTTCAGACTAATATTGCATTTCTCAGATTTTGGAACTCATCATAGGTGAGAATTAAATTCTCAAAATGTTTAGGAAAATCTATGCACGTTAGGGTGGTCGTTAAAATGGCTTTGGTGGAATTTTGACCGTACCGCCCCCTAAATCGGTTCAAAATAATTAAAAAACATTACCTAATTTTTTTCAGATTTTTATTCCAATATAAACCCGTGCCTGTAAAGCCGTCGTTTTTCTCATTTAAATAACATGGGTTTTCGTCTTCAATACGGTATTAATTTTTTTTCAAGCACCCTATGCACTGAAAAAAAAGTTTGACGTTGTAAATTATAGTCAACGAGTATAAGAAGCTACAAAAAAAATTTCAGACCTCTATGTAAATTCTTTGTATGTTGTCTGTTACATACAAAACGAGAAATAAGTTAAAATAATGAATTTTCTCGTATAACATATTTCTTCTTCAATCAGTTCATAGAATATTAGTTTGACGGTCGATAATTAGTAATAGTTATTACAAGTAAACTTTGTATGGAATATTTACACACTTGCAATAAACTTTCTAGCCACCCCTCCCCCTCAGCCCCCCCCCACTTATAGGCCTCTTAATTATATAATTCCAAAATCGAAAAATTTCCGACTAACATTAAGACACTTAAAAATTTTTAGTTTTTTCTTCGATAGGCATAAAAAAAAATGCATCATGAAAAAATGTGTAACATAAGTGCAAAAGTGGTAACCCGAGTTGAAGACGAGGGGTGCAAAAATCATAATTCAATCATAATTTTTCACTGATTTTTTTTCTCAAAGTTTCATAATATACTCTTGCTGTATTAATCGAAATATATTTTTTGTGAGATGCAATAACGATACTTATTGCTATTAAAAATAAATTACGAGAAAACATTATCGGAATATATGAAAAAAGATCATATTTGCTCTAACGTTTATTTACTGCCAAACTTAGGTAATATCCCTATAGTTCGAAATTTTGTTGAAATCGTATCATATCAGTCACTTTGGTGCAATAGATGATTAGTTGAATATACTTATTATTGAAGCATACTTAACATTTCTTTTATATATGGCGAGACTGGGGCTCAATGATAAAACATGTAATTTGAATATGCAAGATTGTTTTTTGAATAAATTTTTGATTATGATGCAAATAAACGCAATTTCAAACATCGATAAAAAATAATGATTGCATCACGATTATTGCAACCCTCGTCTTCAACTCGGGTTACAATTTTTGCGCTTGTGTGACAAATTTTTCATCATCCATTAATTTTTCTGCCAATCGAAGAAAAAACTCAAAATTTTTTAATGTCCTAGTCGAAAATTTTTCGATTTTGGAATTATTTGATTAAGAGGCATATAAGTGGGGGGGGGGGCTGAGAGGGAGGGGTGGCTAGAAAGTTTATTGCAAGTGTGTAAATATTCCATACAAAGTTTACTTGTAATAACTATTACCAATTATCAACCGTCAAACTAATATTCTATGAACTGATTGAAGAAGAAATATGTTATACGAGAAAATTCATTATTTTGACTTATTTCTCGTTTTGCATGTAACAGACAACATACAAAAAATTTACGTAGAGGTCTGAAATTTTTTTTGTAACTTCTTATATTCGTTGACTATAATTTACAACGTCAAACATTTTTTTCAGTGCATAGGGTGCTTGAAAAAAAATTAATACCGTATTGAAGACGAAAACCCATGTTATTTAAATGGGAAAAACGACGGCTCTACAGGCACGGGTTAATACTGGAATAAAAATCTGAAAAAAATCAGGTAATGTTTTTTAATTATTTTGAACCAATGTAGGGGGCGATACGGTCAAAATTCCACCAAAGCTATTTTAACGACCACCCTAATGCACATATTAAATATTTTTTTCAATTCATAGTTTTACTATAACATTTATATTATCATACAACTTCTATGTGAGAATAAATTGATAAGACCTCAGGGTCTAAGCCTGAAACTTCTCGATTACACGTCGTGCTCTTATCAGAAATCCTTGTAACTTGTATATATACTGCAAATATACGGAGAAGACAAAAAATAAAGAAATCCTTGAAATTACTTTTTTTCGAAAAATTTATAAAAATACAGAAAATTCGAAGAATGCGAAAAATTCGAACAAAATTCTACAAATTCTGAAAAATTCGATATACTAACATTGTACCAGAATTCCTGACAAAATAATTTCCTTTTCGAGTTTCGAGTTAAAAAGTCATTTACGGAACTTCCATAAATGAGGGTCCGGATCGAAGAACGGGATACGCGCTCGGCCAGTAGGCAGGGGAGGGGATGACACGCTGAAGCGCCGAGCTTTCCGAAGCCCAAAATTCTCAATATACAAAATTTCAATAAACTAAACTCGTCGTAACTCGGTTAATTAACAATCGATTTCCATGCAATTTTGACACAACTTTCCTCTTGCTATAGTAAAATAGTTGTTCATAAGGTTTCTATAGATAATGTCTGAATTGTTTCCGCGTATCACAATAGTTATTAATGACGGTATTGTTTTTTAAATAACTACTCGCGCGGCGAAAACGCAACGACTTGCGCTCACCACCTCATTCGCTGTGCCTAATGTGATAAACTTCATTTTAAAGTTAAGAAAAACAAATAGGTCAAAAGATTTACAGCTTTAATATTTTTATTTCACTTTGCAAGTTACAGATTGTAAAAAAAAAACGCACAAAACTTTGCTTGATTCCTACATGTTTTCATGGCGTTTTCGTTTTCGCCCCGCTCGTGATCTGATTTCACTTGCTATCGCAAATTTTTATAATTTAGGTAGAAAGAGGCTTGATTTTAAGAGAAACGATGTGAAAAGTAGAAATACGAATTCACAGTGCGGTAGATTTCGTTAGAACGACTATAAAAATGTGTAGAAACATGGTTAGTGCATGAAAATGCATGAAAAATTTGGAAAATATGGTAGTATGGTAGATGAATCATCAAGACCTTTGATGATATATGTGATTATATAAAAGACTTTAATAAATGTATAAGACCTTTCAGGAACGAGGAATTTTTATTCAGATTTTAGAATACCAAGAAGTTTTTAAAATAGACTTGACAAATTTTTACGATAATTTTTCTTCTTGGATTAATTTATTTAGAATACGAAATCCAGCTGAATTATTTTTTCAACATTTATTCGAGCTAAATGTACTTCAATGAATTTATTTATTATAAGTGATAATTACGAATGTTTATTAAAATATCGACATAGATCTATGTTAGGAAAACCGATGTAGTTGGTCGCGCTTTTCGCCGCGCGAGTAGTTATTATAATAATAATGCCGTCATTATTAACTATTGTGACACGCGGAAATAATTCAGACATTATCTTTAGAAACCTTATGAACAACTATTTTTTTATTTTTGTAATTTTTTTAGGTAAAATCAACAAAAACATCGGAACTTATTAATTATTTATTTATCGATAGTTAATAACTAAATTTGACGAAAATTCACATTTTGGTTGCATCACTATAGCAAGAGGAAAGTTGTGTCAAAATTGCATGGAAATCGATTGTTAATTAACCGAGTTACGACGAGTTTAGTTTATTGAAATTTGGTATATCGAGAATTTTGGGCTTCGGTAAGCCCGGCGCTTCAGCGTGTCATCCCCTCCCCTGCCTACTGGTCGAGCGCGTATCCCGTTCTTCGATTCGGGCTGACATTTGAGGGGCTTAGTTCAAAAGTCCAACCCAAAAAGTTGTCGAGGAGAAAAGTGACAGAAAGTGTTGAGAGCAGGAACGAGTTCGGTGATGCTGAGAGAGTGTTTAGTGCGTTTTTGCTCTGAGCGCTTCCACTTGCACTTATGAGATGAGAGCTGAAGTGCAAGTGGAAGCGCTCAGAGCAAAAACACTAAACACTTATCGCATTTTTCTCCTCATCGAATTCTGTTCGAACTCTCGCTCTCACATCAGCATCACCGAACTCGTTCCTGTTCTTAACACTTTCTGTCACTTTTCTCCTCGACAACTTTTTGGGTTGGACTTTGGAACTAAGCCCCTCATTTAATGTCACGGCCATAGGGGGAGGGGGGGGGGGTCAGCCCATTTTAACAGTTCGTGACAAAGAGGGGGGGGGGGTGGTTCTCAAAAGCGTGATGTCACATTAGTGGCAAAAATTTTTTTGTGAAATTAAACATTGCTCCGGGAAAAATTGCTAAGTGATGTGAAGTGTATTTCCATTAAAGAACATACGGCATTTTATATCTATTTTCGATGTGACTGAAAATTGATGTGAACATTCAAAAAAATTGTAGAAATAAAACTAGAATCTAGAAACTAGATCAATGGACAAGAGTTTGTAACGTTTTTTCGAATTTCGCAATTTTCTAGCATCTAAAAAAGCATTTTTAATAAAAAAATGAAAATTAGTGGTTATTTTCAGTACTTTTTATTTCTATGTATATATAATGATAATAATAACAATAATAATAATAATAATAATAATAATAATAATAATAATAATAATAATAATAAATGGGCGTCTGAATTTTTTGATTCCGCAATTTTTTGGGATTCCAGAAATTGAAATAAATGAATTCATTTTAAAACACAATAATAATTTGATGAATAAATAAAATAAATAAATAATATTATTCTGGGTAAATTAAACTTTTTCAAAATGAAATTTTTTTTATAATAAACAAACTATTTTCTAAAAAAACTCGGAAGGCAATTGAATAAACAACCGTTTTATAATGTGAAAGTTATAAATATTATGCTTTAAAAATCGCATTGTTGAAAATAAAAAACTTGTTGTCTCACATTGAAATCCAACATTGTGACGTGACACAGGAGGGGTTAGGAGGTCTGCAAATTCGTGACACACTGTGACAGAAGGCAGGAGGGTCCAAAAAACGTCAAAAAACCGTGACATCATTTATGGAAGCTCCCTTTTTTTTACAAAGCTCAAAAATAAAGAGGTATATCATGTTTTAATTTTTGACAATAAATGCTCTTCCTCGACAACTAGAGATGTAAAAACTATGGAAAAACTATACTCAAATTTTTTCATATTTTTCTCACTCGGAAAGCCGTTCGCCACTTTTTAAAAAACTGAACATCAAAATACATATTTGAATTTGAAATTTGATAAATCTGATTCGTTAAAACTTCCGATTCGAATACCTTTTTTGATTTTGTATTTGTGAAAAGTGGCACAAGACTTTTTGATTAAGAAAAATATGAAGAATTTTTAAGTAAATTTTGGTCCGTAGTTTTTTTCCACTTGTCGAGGGAGCACGCTTATTGCTTCAATTTCAAACTTAATTAACTTTTTCAATTTCGAGTTTGCTCCTTCATGAAAAATTTCCTTGCTCTATCCTCGATAGTAGTCTGTAAGTTCTTCAATTTTAAACTTACTTTAAATCAACAAAATTCTACCGATGTGGCAAGGTCTTATTAAATTCATATACCTTATTCAATCGCGATTAAAATATTATAATTTTTTCACAACTCGAACATCGAAAACTCGATTTACGACGTCTGCCAAAGATGGCGTAACTGAGCGATTTCAGGTTGTTTCATTTACTCCACTC
>JAPYZL010012257.1:0-18895 GCA_030522825.1 Platygaster orseoliae
GTTTTATAATCCATGGACTGTAAAACCAATATTGCATGATTTCACTGTGGACACGCCCCCTCCAAGAATCACGCAAAAAACGTGCTCCCCGAACATAAATGTACTTTTTATTGATTTGCGTAGCTTTAATGTATTTTAAGTTTAAGTTCAATTTGAAAATTTTTATCGATGACTTTGTTTATTATCTTTATACTCTACATTCACGAAATTTCGGTATGGAATGTTCACTAAAGCTTTTTTCAAAAACTTTTTAACATTGTATCTTTATAAAATTATCAATTTCAACGAAATTTTATCGTTTTTCCTTAAAATTAAGCTAGCATCTGACTAAAATTACAAAAAAAAAAATGTTGTAGTGCAATACATTTTCAGTAGCTCGAAAAAAGAACAAATGTTACTATTCTTCTCAAAAAAATATCATTATAATCACAGAAAACTAACCAATAAAACCCTGCCATACATAGCTTACTTGAAGAAGTAAAAAAATTTATATTTTCGATGAATTTCAACTATCAGATTGTCCAAAACAATCCGGACTATCACGGCACTACAGGACCCCTGCCAGTCAGCCGATTCCCTTATCTCGATCCAAATGCAATAATCCTAATCCAAGCCTGGCAAGAACTTGGTTACCCTAACACTGACCTCAACGCTGAAAACCAAATAGGAGTGATGCAAGTCCAATCGACATCGTTAAACGGAAGCAGGATGTCAACAGACAACGCTTTTATCGAACCAATCAGAAACCATCGAAAAAATCTAGTTATCTAAACGAATTCAAGAGTAATTCGAATAATCGTCAACCCCATAACAAAAAAAGCCAGTAAAGTCGAATACCAGAATAAATCAGGTCAGAAAATAATCATCAAAGCTCGCAAAGAAATCATTCTCTCCGCTGGCACCATAGATTCCGCGAGAATTTTGATGAATTCCGGAATCGGACTAGCTCAAGAACTTAAAAAACACGGTATAAAAATTATCAAAAACGCTCCTGTTGGAGAGAATTTTCATGATCACATCACCAGTTTTGGAGTAATTGCTGTTTTGAACAAAACGAAGACGGTGAAAAAATCTTACGAAGAAATGGCACAAGATATAGATACATATCAACGTACATCTTCAGGCCCAATGTCTTCAATAGGCGTAACAGCAGTCGGATCTTTTGTCCAAACAAAATTTATGACCAGACCTGGGGTTCCAGACATGAATTACGGTTTTAGAGGAATACAGTTGAAAGATGTTTTGCTGGATCCTGCCAAAGCTTTGGCTCAACCTAAACTCGATTTCGCCTATTACGATGCTTTTGTCATTTGGCCCATTTTCCTGAGTCCCAGGAGTAGAGGCAAAATTTTGCTTAACGAAACCGACCCAATTTTTGGCAAACCTTTGATACATCCCAATTTTTATGATAAGTAACCAGATTTAGAAAGTATGGTCGAAGGATCTAAAATAGCAACACGCTTATTTGAAACTGAAGCTTTTAAAAGCAATGGAATACTATTGTTGAAAAAGCCTTTCCCGGCTTGTAAACAATATGAATTTGGGTCTGACGAATACTGGGAGTGTATTGCAGAAAATTATACCATGATGGATTACCATCCCTGTTGCTCATGCAAAATGGGGCCAAAAAATGATAGTCAGGCTGTGGTCGACTCAAGATTGAGAGTTCATGGGCTTCGAAGACTTCGTGTGATTGATGCTTCGATTATGCCACAAGTTACTCGAGGTATATAGAAACATGGTTGATGGTTATTACATTTTTTTATAGATATTTTTTTTTGGTAAGAATTCTCGCAGTTTCCTTGTGCTAACTATAACATTCTATAATTTACTAATTTTGTTAATTTGCCTTCTTTCTCTTTAAGTCAATAACTATGATTTTTAATGATTATCTGTAGTTTCTTATCGATTTATATGATTTTTCACAGTTACACACTGTTTTCTATATTTTATTATACATTGTTCAAGTTTAAAATATTATTTTTATGATTGAAAAAAAAACATTATTAATAAAATCGATTCTCACATTAATAGTCCCAGTTCGATTCCTAGAAATTCCAATAATTTTTTTCGATCATCTACCTTGATTTTACAAGATTACCTACAATTTGAAATTGACCCCTAAGCTTCTTAATAATATGCGTATGAATGCTCGTGATTTTGAATGAATTTCTTTGATTTTTCATCATTTTTGATGATTTCTAATCCTTTTTTAATTATTTGTCATGAATTCCATTATTTTTTATGATGCAATGTGACTGCAAGAGATATTATGGAGTTTTATGTAATCGACGATGATTTACCATAATTTTCAAAGTATAATAATATAGATTCAATTGACAAATATTAGTTCATTAAAATTTTTCATGATTTATAATACTTGACGATGACTGACAATGGTTTCTCAAAATTTTTCATATTTCTCAATGACTTCTTTTAATGTTCTTTGTTTTATTATGATTTAACATTGTTGACCAGGATTTTTTATATTTTACCATGTTTTTTTTTATTTTTCATATGTTTTTACAGTCAACTATTACTTTTTACAATTATCTATGGTTGACTGCTAATTTCTTAAATAATCCTGTCATGAAACAATGTTTCCCATGATTTTCCATTATTTATGTAATGTAATTTCATATTGTTTCTAATGATCACCCATAGTTTTTTATCAATTTTCATAGTTTTTAAAAATTTTTTATGGTGTTCGATTACTTTTCATGATCGTCCATAGTATGAATTATTTTCTACGATTTGCTATCATTAATTTAAAAAATATTATTATTTTGTGTAATTTAAAATAATATCTCAAAGTCTGATGTGATAAATTGAAGTTTTCAAAAACTTTAGATATAGTTATTCATAGTTTTCGATATTTTCTAATATTCGATCATTTTTCCCAAAGTATGTATAATATTCTAAAGCATATATGAGGAAAAGTATATAGTAAATTTTTTAATATTTATAGTAAAAATTACTAGGCTTTTTTCTGAGCGCAGATTTGCCCATAATTTTCCATATTTATGTATATAGTCGAAAAAAAAATTCTATCTACTACGTAGTCGAACACCATTTTTGATAATTATCTACATATTACAAATTTTCTCAAAGTTTGAAGAACCAAAATTATTCTTTATATAATTGAATATATTATGTTATATTATTTAAACTTTGTTACGTTATCTTCTATACTTATTATTCAATTTACCATTATTTCCGATTTTTTTCTATCATTTTCTACAATTTTTATTCTTTTCCATGAATATCTATCTATTCTTATGTATAATCAATAACCAAATTTCATAATTTTTTTTTTTATAAAACTATTTGAATGACACCCAGCTTAATGTTTATGCTTTACGTGATTCTTAGAGTTTTATTAATTTAGAACTTGATATTTTGAAAAATTTCATCATAAACATATTTTCAACTGACTTCTTTTCAGGAAACACGAATGCACCTACAATAATGATTGCTGAAAAAGGAGCAGATATGATAAAAGAAGATTGGAAGATGATTACAGAATCTCGTTAATTACAGTTTACGTTTAACACAACTTGTATAATCTTTCGTGAAATTAAATTTTCCGTTATTTTCCTACCAAAACTATATTCTATAAGACCCTGGTGTCCAGAAAATTAATAGTAATTTTTCACATAAATTTGTCACCGTAGAAAAAGTGTGAGGAAAAACTTATCGTCTACTTATTAAAACTGAACTATCATGAAAATGATCAAATAAAAGTTCTTAACCTAATCATAGCAAAAAAAGAAGAAAGTCTCATTTCTATTATGCAACTATTACGTTTCACAAGGGATCAAGGATTCTCCCTTGTAAAAAACCAAGCTGCAAATTAATGATCATACTTATTCGATCGAGCTCGATACCACGAACTGAACACAGAAAAAAATTTGAAATAATCGATACGTCAAAAAACGTGTCACTCGACCGCAGGTAAAAGTGAAACAAAAAATTACCATAATTATGTTGCTTGCAATGTTCTTGAAGTCGAGCGCGATGAGTGTGCATCCCGACTCGCAAATTTATAATCGCGCATTATACGATTGCAAAATACGCCAGATGAAAAATAAATGCGTTACTGGGACAAGAAAGTGAGATGTTGAAAGGTGATATTCATAAGCTCGCAAAGCTATAATACGGTACGATAATGCGATGCCCTCGATGACTTATGGCGAAGACAGCCACCTTCATGATTTCCGAAATCAAGAGTTAGAGATCACATAGAATAATCGATTCCTACGCAACTCGTTATGACTCGATCGACTCTCACTTTTCAAGTGTGTTCTACTTTATTCAAAAAATTGTGACCTAAAAAATTACCTGTATTTTAAAACTATTTACTACGAATAACTTCGAAAACATGATCCTAGATTTAATCATTTGATAAAAATACTAAAACAAAATGATTCAGGAATTAAGAGTTTGACCAAAAATTCGAAGGTATCCCTGAGACAAACATAATCAAGGAATTTTTTAACTTATACAGAAAAAACAAAATGAATTATTTTTATATCAACTATCGTTGAGAGTTTAACACCAACCTTATGAAATGTTAAATATTTTCTTTTACGTGAAGCATAAAATTCGAAATTCATTGAAACGAAATTTTCACTTTCTACAAGATTCTTGAATATGTGGTGATCGAATCATATATCCGGTATTTTATCGACTTGAGGTACAAGGAACATTCGAATTGACTGGGAATTTTCATTCTATTAGCTTATAATATAACAATTACCCTTTTCTATTATCATTACAAACAACATTGTTATTTTGTCTGGTTATTTCGAGCAATGTTATAGTAGCTTAAGAACCGTCTATTACACGGTATTTTCTTGAAGTCTATAACGGATTTCTCCTCTTAAAATTCCACATAAAAGATGTCTGGGAACACTAAATTCCTTGTTTATTGAGATACGAAAACTAGAAATAAACCGTGATTGTTTCGACTCTAAAACTCTGTTAAAAAAACGAAAAACTTTTCTTTATATAATACATCACATGAAAAAAATGATACGTTATGTGTATAAATTGAAAAAAATATCGAAATGTCACAAATCAACTTTCTTTGAATCAAGAATAATTTGATTATTTGTTTTGTGAAAGTTAATATATTAACAGAGTATAATTATTTATTGTTTTAAAATGGGTATATGAATTAACGAAATTCTTTATAGAATCAAAGGGTCAAAAATTGTGTTTATAACTACGGGAATTAATGAAATATACATTAAAAAATGAAAAACTTGTATATATAATATAATATATTATGTAATAATACATATGATATAATTATAATATTATTGTATAATTCTATATTAATTTAAATAAACCCTGTCGACGTTTGTCAAAAGAAGATCAATAAATCATATCATATTCACAAGCCTCTTAATCACAAGAAACAAGATGAGGAATTATTTTTTTTACAGTATTTCCTCACAAAAAAGAAAAAACTTTTCAGTTCTCAAGACTAAATTCATAATTTTCCGGTAACTAAACGCTTATTGATTAATTATATGAATAAAATTTTTAACAAAATAAAAATAGACAAGTATCAATAAAATAATAATAATAATAATAATAATAATAAATATAATAAATCAACAATAATATAAAATAAAATTAATATAATAAGTAATATATATTATATAATGTAATAAATAATATAATAATATAATAATAATAGTAGTAGTAATAATAATAATAATAATAATAATAATAATAATAATAATAAATCAATGTAAAATAAAATTTTTAATAAAAATTTCACGACTTATAGTCGTGAAAGAACTGATTTTATCGCTTTTGTTCTTAATAAATTAAAAACGATTCTGTTGATTTGATATGAACTTAGTAAAAAAAAGTTTAAAAAATGATAAACCAAAAAGTTGACAGGCACAAAAGAATTTTCGAATTAGTCGCTAATTAGTTGCAAAAGAACTAATTTTGTCGCTTTTGTTTTTTTTTTTTTTTAATACGGAGTTTTCTGCTAACTTTGTATGAACTTGGCAACGCAGAGGCTCAAACGTCGTCTTGAACACGAAATAAGCTTGTGCTAAATTTTCCGCTAATTAGTCGTGAAAGAACAAATTTTTTCGCTCTCGTAGTTTAGAAGTTACAGAATATTCTGCTAACTTGATATCAACTTAGCAGAAAAAAGTTGGAAAAGTGATTGAAGTAAAATTCTGACTGACGTTCAAGAAGCCTGGAATTAGTCACTCATTAGTTTTGAAAAAACTAATTTTGTCGCTTCTATTTTATTATAATTTTTTTTTTTTTTTAATATGGTGTTTTTACTAACATCATCAGAATTTCAGTAACGTGGAAGCTCAAACGTCGCCTTGGGTACGAAATGAGCTTGTGCTAAATTTTCTACTTTTTGGTTGCTAATTAGTTGTGAAGGAGTTAAGTTTGTTGCCTTATTTTTCAAAATAAATACTATTCTGCTAACTTGATATCAACTTAGCTGAAAATTTAGAAAAATGATGAAAAGGAAATGTTGGCAGGTGCCAAAGAAGCTTCGAATTAGTCACTTATTAGTTTTGAAAAAACTAATTTTGACTCTTTTTCTCATTTATTAATTTTTTTTAATATAGTGTTTTTGCTAACATCATTAGAACTTCAGCAATGCGGAAGTTCAAACGTCGTCTTGGATTCGAAATGAGCTTACACTAAATTTTCTGCTTTTTAGTTACTAATTAGTTTTTTTTTGCTTTTGTTTATTGCTTTTATTTTTCAAAATTAAAGACTATTCTACTAACTTGACATTAACTTAATTAAAAAGTTAAAAAATGATTGAAATGAAATGTTGGCAGGTGCCAAAGAAGCTTCAAATTAGTTGCTTATTAGTTTTGAAAAAACTAATTTTGACTCTTGTTTCCCATTTGTTAATTTTTTTTAGTATAGTGTTTTTGCTAACATCATTAGAACTTGAGCAACGCACAAGTTTAAACATCCCCTTGGGTACGAAATGAGCTTGTACTAAATGTACCGTTTTTAAGTCACTAATTTGTTGTGAAGGTACTGATTTCGTCGTTTTTATATTATAAATCTAAAAAAGTTTCTTACTAAGTTAATATTAAGTTAGCAGAATAGTCTTCAATTTTCAAAATAAAAACCGACGAAATTAGTTATTTCACAACTAATTAGCGACTAATTGGCATCAAATCATCACCTCTTAGTCTCTTATTGATTTTCGTTCATTACAC
Source organism: Platygaster orseoliae (assembly GCA_030522825.1). Lineage (NCBI taxonomy): Eukaryota > Metazoa > Arthropoda > Insecta > Hymenoptera > Platygastridae > Platygaster > Platygaster orseoliae. The sequence goes on from JAPYZL010012257.1 coordinate 7,230, forward strand.
TGCTAACTTTATACACAGCAGATTTCACAAATTCAAACATCCTGGTAATGTGCTAGATTTTTCAATCTATCAGGAAACAGCAGAGATATAGACAAAAAATATTGAATGCTATGAAACTGAAGTGAAACGACGAAGAATAGAAAGAAAGTGTAAGTACAGCACATTGCACACCAAGGCTCCGAGGCACTGGGCCGGCAATAGTAAAAACTTTTCTGTCCAAGTTAGGTGGGACGATCTTGAGGTGGAAATGGGCCGGTGGGCCCCTCGAGTCACGTACACCGGCTGTCATGTGGGCCAGCGAACATTTGAGATTGGTGGTGGTGGTGCTGCATGCTTTATACGATCAACCTTATACCCATGGCTCGCAGTCTTTCACTTTCACTGATTCCACAAGCTACCACCTCATCAGTTAGTGACTTTTCAGAAATGTGGAATTCTACGATTTTACTCTCAGTCATGAATGAGTAATTGTTGTGCGACATGTATTTCAAGTGTTAATCGTACGTGACACCTTCCACCATCACAAACATTCATTTTGGCAAGGAAGAAGAAAAAAGTTCCTGGCTTCTACTTAGGTATTGTGTTTTTCAAAATTTTAAGTGTTCTGGAATTTCTTAGTTTCAGGATGAGTAGATTTTCAATTTTTTTTTTTTTTTCCTATAAATAATTTCGAAATCAGATTGTTTGTGACTATTCATGACTAGGGGGAGAGGGTGTTTTGAATAATGTGATTTTAAAAACATTTTTTTGTTAAAAAACCGTTACGTAAGAAAAAAAGGCAGTGCTCTTCTTAAATTGTCTAGTTTTGCAATATTTTTTTACGAAATATGCACAAGCTTAGAAGTGTAACTTGATGTCAGTATTTTGGGATTTTTTCAACTAGGAAGAATTTTTCATGGTTTTGCATCAAACCAACTTCATCAAAATGTTAATAATTATTAGCAGTATTCAGACGTCTTCAAAATTATTTTAATTCTTTTTATAATTTTGAGATATAAGAAACACAGATGTTGATTTCTTAAATTTTCGAATTTCTTGAATTGTTGAATTTTACAGAATATTGAATTGCAACTGAAGTAACAAAAAATGTATTCACATAAGCTTTGACAATTAATTATTTATAAAAACACCAATGATGCCGAATAGTCGAAAAACACTCATTTCGATAATGAAAATGAAAAACATAGTCCCACTTAATTCGAATATTTTTTTAATTACAAGAAATTTTCTAATTACTCTTATTCAAATATTTTTCGATACATTGTTTATTCTTTTCTTTGAAAAACTTGAAAAACTTTCCAAAGGGGGTTTTTAATTATGTGGTGCAACAAAAGTTTGTAGTTAATATTTTAAATAAGGTTTGAAAAATTTGATATTATAAAGTATAAAAAAAGTTAAAAAATTAAATATAGAAATAATAATTTATGTTATTAATATTATGAAAAAATACAATATGACATTTCATCCTATAAAACTTCTCGATACAATTCTTAGATCCTTCAATATAAGATTTGTTTACTTTTTTAATTTTGAGATTCTCAAAACTTAAGAATAAATATTTTTTTATTTTTAAAATATTCTTAAATCGAGAATTTCGCTGTCGATGAAATTTAAAAAATTCGTTAAGAACGAAAAGTTTCGTACAATAAATAATATCCCAGAATTTTCATTGTTTCAATTTTACAAATAATAGAAAACATCATACATGGATTCTTTTAGATTCTTTCAGAACACAAAGTTTCATAAAATTAAAAATCCATGAAATTTTCAAAATTTTGAACTTCTATAAATTAAATAAATTTCATTCGAAAAATAACGAAATTTCCTAAATCCTCTACTTTACAATTGAGTATACTCCAAATCAAAAACAAACAATTGCAAAAAAAATAAAATATTATTCTTTAAAAATATCAAATCAAAACAGAAGAATTGAAAACTCCGGAAGCTTGTTTCAAAATGTACTGTGCACATTTCAATATGTACAAGATAAATTAGATTTACAAACTTGCAATCAGTATAAAATCAAATTTTACCAGACGTACTTCAACATGAATGTGATGGTAATTTATAGTTCAAATCATGCGTTATTTAGCAAAAACTGCGAGTTATGTGGAAACGCGTGAACTTTAGATAAATGAGCAAACTACAATCACGCCGTTAATCGAGACTCGTTTGAATGACAAATCAATCAATGAAACTCGTGGAATTTTTTAATGTCTTTCGAGTAGCACGATGAATCTCGATAATTGCTTTGTCTTTCAAGATACGCGAGTGTGAAAGGCACCGCCGAGGTTTTATTTAAAAAAGTGTTCATTCATGACTCCTATCAATTATTGGCAAGTGATACTTCTTGAGTTCAAATAAAAATCGTGACCTACTTTTTGAAATGTTTTTTTTCGAGAATTTAACAAGTTGGAAGAGCAAGAAAAAAAAAGAATGAGACTCAAGATTTCAGAATTATTTTTCAATTTCTTTACTTTCTGAAATTGCAATGGTTAACAGGATAATACAATGTAATTTTAAGTGCATTCAAAAGTGCATTTCTTTCCAGTAACCAAAGTTGAAAATAACAAAAATGTATTATATTCATTACTCAAGAAAGTGCAAACATGCACGTTTTCATTGATTTGAAATTATTGTAGTCTTCAGTAAAATTTGTGAATTTGCGAATCCACAAATTTCACAAAACAATTTTCACAAAATTCAAATTTTCAAAAATTTAAAATTTATGATATAATTATATATATAAATTACATACGATATATTAATTATTTTACTTTTATTACTATTATTAATTAATATTTTATTTTATAATAAATTAAGTATAATATATAAACTTATAATACATTATAATTTATAATATAATATAATATATAAAATAATATATAATATAAAATATAAAATAATTTAAATTTAAAATTTATTCAAAAATTCACAAACCAAAAAAAGATATTTGTGAATTGTGAAATGCTTAAAAATAAAAAAATTTCGAGGTTATTATATTGAAATAATTTCTATAGTGAAATCTTCAAAATAATGATACAAAATTCCAAAATGCAGAAACGTCTGAATTTTTGAAACTGTAAATTCAGTTTTAAATTGAGATATCTAAAAATTCCATTGTTAAAAACTCTTCTATCATCGATTTTTTTCAAAACATTCTTTCTAATTTTCATTGTGACAGTTTTTGAAATCTTGCGAACAGAGCAGTTTTTAAACTTCACGATATCAAATTTGACGATGAAAATTTTTACATGATGGAAAGTTACTTAGAGAAACTGAAATTTTATGATCCAAGATTTAAAGAATTAACGTTGAAAAAGCTGGAATTATTTTTTAATTCTACTTGTGAAGTAGTCAGAATTCAAAATTCGAGTATGACCCAGAATCAGAAAGAAAGGTTGTCATACGGTATTTAAAGGACATACTTTCTAATGCCCTTGACACGACACCTGTCTCTTCTCTAACAGATTTTGTGAATTTTTTTTTCTAGTTCTGGGTAGCTAATAGGAATAAAGCAAAATATGCAAATTTTTCAAATTCAGAAACTAGAATAAACGATTATGAACACGAAATCTTAAAAGTTTTTGGATTTCAGATATTTTTAATCAATGAATAAAATTTTATAAAGTAAGATAACTTATAATTTGTATAATAAAATATGAAACAGAGAAAAAATGCATAATTATGAAGTTAGAAATTTGTAACAAATATGAAAATATAAAATATAAATCTTACAATAATACAAATGTTAAAATGTGTAAAAAATATATCCATAGATATTTGTAAAGTTTCTTGAATATTTTTTCATGTTACGATTTCCTTCAAAATCAACAGAAAATTCAAATTTATTGTTACATCGTATAATGAACGTCAAAATGAAAATTTTTTAACGCCCACATTGATAACGTAAGATTTTAAATAATGTTACATTTTAAGTATAGATGTATGCAATTTACAGTATTATGAATCGAATTTAAAAAAAAAAAAACTTTAAACAAAAATTACTTGAAAAAATCCATTATTCAAACTTAAAACAGTATAACTGAATTGAAAATAAAAAGAAGAAAAGCAAAACTCCATTTTTTTCTAAATAATTTGCTATTTAATCAATTTTAATTTTTCCAAAGAAGACAACTAAATTTCAGACTCAGAAAATAATAGAAGATCGAAGAAATTGAGATTTTTAACTTCACAATTTTAAGTTCGTTAAATTATGAAGTTAATATTCTGACACTCAAAAAATTTACTAATCTCTTTATACAATATAAGTCTGTAACAATATTATGACAAATCAAAAAGTTTATCAAGATGATTATGAAAATACCAGTTCTTCAAAAAAACATTGCATGACCAAAAAAAAAAATGATTAAAAAAAAGTTTAATTGAATAATCATCCTAAATCTCAATATTGTCAAATTCACGACAAAAAAAATACATCAAAAATCTTTATAACCTAAATCACTCAGAATCTTTATTGATTATTAAATCGTAATTTTCGATTAAACACCGCATTCAAAAAAAATCAACAAAAGTTAATTTTCTATTTCACACATTAACAAAAAAAATCAAACAACAATAAAATTTTTAAAAATACATAACTACTTATATTCCAATACCTATTGCACGTCAAATCTTTGTTTTCAAATCGCCAAAAAACCATGGATACTAAAGATAATCCAATCATGAACGTCCAGTTCCTGGCACGTAATTCTATTGTGTCGAGAATGAAAAAAATCGAATAATAGTCCATAAAAAGTTATGAAAAATAGGCTAAATAATAGGTCCCCGAGAAAATGAGTTTAATAACATGGAAGAAAATGTTTTTATCGCGAATCACATTCATTAGAAGACTAGCTTTCCGGATGTGGGCGGGTCAGTGCGAACTTTATCGCGTTGCGTCACGTTGGAGAAATGGGATGGTCGTAATTACGTGAGGAGAAGTCGAAGACGCGTGTGCCGGCATTCGGGAGCACGTGGTTCGCGAGGAATTTGATGTCAGTTTAATTCGATTATGAAAGTCACTATCTTTCATTGAAAGATTAGAGTTATGTGATTTGGTTAGAAGAAATAGATTCAATGACTAATACATGGGAAATGCAGTTTCAACATGTGACAAGTGCCAGTTACAAAATTATTTATTTGTAATATTTTAATAAATTTTTCGTTATTTGAATATGGAAAATCTCTATGATGAAGTGATGTTTTCATTTTGAATGATAACTAGATTGATAAAGTTGTTTTCGATTAACCAAATTGCGAAGAACGTGACTTTGATACTATTTTTGTAAAAAGGACGCGCACGAAGGAAAAACCTAGTTGTGCAAAAAATATTGAAAAAATTACTATATTCTGGGAAAATCTACGATGTTTTTTTAATTTTTTTTATATTATAGTAAATTTATTTTTCATCAAATTTTTCGGAAATTCGGGATTGAAAAATTAAGAATAATAATAATGAAAAATTAGAACAAAAAAACTTTAACAAACATAAATAACAGTATACCGCTAAATTTCAGTCGAGAATTGAAATTTTTTTCTCATCACAGGATTGAACAGTTCTAATTGAAGTCAATGTCAATTTAGAATTGCAAGTAATCGAATTAAAAATAAATTAAAGTTTTTCTATGCATTGACCTTTAAATATGTTTTGCAGTTTTTTCTTCTAAAGTTTGCAAATCCATAAGTCGAGTTGTAATACAAAAACATGTTGACAAAGTTTACAACGTTGAAAAATCACACGAGAATTTTTTTTCTAAGATTTAAATTATTGATTTAAAATTTGAATCAGAATTCTCAGAATTTTTAAATTCTTGAATTTTTTTCACTGAATTCAGTGAATTCTTGAATTCATAATTCAAGTTTAAGAATATGAATCAGAATTTTCAGAATTCAGTGAAGTTTCACAGTAAATTCTTTCAATTCGTTCTTTCTTTCAGTGAATTCTTGAATTTGTTCAGTGACTTTTCGACTTTATAGTTTGAATCAGAATTTTTGAATCTAGAATTGGAATTTCGAATACAATTCAAAATTTTTTAAACTAGAATTCAAATTTCAAAATTTAAATGAGAGTTTATGAATCTAGAATTAAAATTTTCAGAATTTGAATAAGAGTTTTTGAATTTAACACTTAAGTGGTAACGTGTTTCACAGTGGATTTTTCAATTTGTTCTTTTTTTCAGAGAATTCTTGAACTTTTTCAGTGAATTTTCGAATTCTTAATTTGAATTAGAATTTTTGAATCTAGAATCGGAATTTCACAATTTAATTCAGAACTTTTGAAATAAGAATTTAAATTTCAGAATTTGAATAAGAGTTTTTGAATTTAGAATTTAAATTTCAGAATTTAAATCAAAATTTTTGAACTCGGAATTCAAACTTTGTATTAGAATCTGTATTTCTGAATTTAGAATTCAAATTTCAAAATTTGAATAATAATTCTCAGAATTTTTATATTCTTGAATTTTTTCACTAAATTCAGTGAATTCTTTAATTCATAAGTCAAATTTAAGAATATGAATCAGAATTTTCAGAATTCAGTGAGTTTCACAGTGAATTCTTTCAATTTGTTCATTCTTTCGGTGAATTCTTGAATTTTTTCAGTGATTTTTCGAATTCAAAAATTAAATCAGAATTTTTGAATCTAGAATTCAAATTTCAGAATTTGAATAAGAGTTTTTGAATTAGAATTTAAATTTCAGAATTTCAATAAAAATTTTTGAATACAGAAATCAAATTCCAGAATTTGAATCGAAATTTTTGAATTCAGAATTCAAATTTCAGAATTTGAATCAGCATTTCTAACTTAAGAATTTCAATTTTTAGAATTTGAATAAAAATTCACGGAATTCGTGCATTTTTGAATTTTTTAAAATTTCCTTGTTAGGGGCTTCGTCGAGTTCGTTTTTTCAAGGTTTCACATTATTTTTGGTAAATCTCTAAAAAAAACTTTTGTGTTATTTATCAACGTTGTAAACTTTATGAACATTCCAAAAACATGGATGTTGATAAAGAGTTATGTTTAAACGTTGAAATTAAACTTGAGGAACGAAATTTATATTTTAGACACTTCAAATTCGCTAATCCGAGAACATAACATTTGTAAAACCTAAACCAGAATTTATTATTTATAAAAACATGAATTTGAGTACATTCATCGCAGAAATAAAGTTATATCAATTTAGAATTTTAAAAAACTTTGAGATTCGAGTAATACGATATGAATTTTTTTATTGAAAATTGTGAAAAATCCGATATTTTTGTGATTTTGCAGAGTCATTGTTTATTAAATTAAGTGCGATCGTAAAATGCGGATTACAGAATCAACTTCTATTACACTTTTTCTATTAGGTTTGAACTTCATTAAATTCATTCAAGAGATTGTTTGTTTTGAAAACAACTGCTTTTAAATCCTCAAATAATACATGAAAAGGCAAATTTACAATACATCGGATTTTCAAATATGTAAACAAGAAACCCTGTTTTTTTTACCATTTACAGCAAAATACACGAATTTAAAAATGAATAATTCAAATACAACAATAGTGAAATATAAACTGTAGATAAAAAAACTTCGAGATGAAACAAATAGATCAAAATAAGAATAACTTGAGACACAATTACAAACTTGTATATAAAAAAAATTCAAAAACTTCTCAATCAATGGGTCATTTTTTAAATGATCCTCACCTCAAATTTATTGTAAAGAAACAGATTTTTTTTTGTATGATGAAGTTTTCGTGAAAAAAATTGATAGGCCAATCACTGAATATTCTGAATTGCAAAAATAAAAAAACTTTTAATTAAGTTTCGTATAAAAAATTTATATCTCTAAATGTGGTAATTCCGAAATTTTTAAATAACCGATTCAGGAATCAAATTTTAAAATAGTAAGTGTCAAATTACACAAATTCAGGACTATAACAGTTTTGAAACTCACAAAATAATATTTAAAAACATAAAAAGTAAATAATTGGAGTTTGATGATCGCAATATTCAGTTTTTATAAAGTTGTCGATTATGCATAAATTTATTGTACTTTTTTATTATCATCCGTAGTATTTTTTTGCGGATAACTTTTTTTTTTTTTATTATTGGACAGATTTTCAGAAATGTATTGCTTATTTTTACGATCATGCAGAATTTTTCGACTGATCAATTTTTATTCATTCGAATTATTAAATATATAATTTAAAATATAAAATGTTTTATTATATTATAATAATTATTATTATTATGATATACTATTATATGACTTGTATATGTTATACATTGTATCATAAATTATATATATCACTTAAATTATACTCATTATTTATAATAATTGTATAATATCAAGCAATGATCTTTTTAAAGTTCATGTTTGGTTGTAAATAAAAAGAGAGTTTTAATAATATTATAATTTGTATAATTATAGTTATAACTATAGAGTGTTCTAATAAATTATAATTAATAAAATATTTTATAACATACATAATTTTATTCCTCATTTTTCACTGTAAAATCAAAAATATTTGCGATATCAATTATTCAATGAAAGTATACAGAAAAACGAAAGTCACGGAGTCGGCATGGTTCAATAATAAGGCCACGCACGCCAGGTTTTTTAAACGTCGATCGTTTGGAACCGAATCGCTGCGAAACGTTCTTTTTAGTGAGCCTGTTTCAGAGAATGTACAAACGAGAAATTCGGTTTCGAAACTCCCGCGAGACCGATTTCGTTTTATATTCAGCTCCTGCTCTTGAATAAAATATCAAAAAAACGGATAATCCGAACCTGTATTATTAGAATACGAGCTTTTTTCCCACAGCTCAAAAGGAGCTTTCTTTAGGAACGCGTGAGAAAGTGTGAAAGCTGAAACAAACTATGCTTGTTTTGGCATTGACACTTGCGAATTCACGGTTTCTACGGTGCAGGAAAAAACAGCTGTGATTTTATATGCCAAGCACGAAAACGAGTTTGATGCTTGTGGAATTTAATGCATGTTGCACCTTGTTTTGATGTCCACTGAACGGAAATTGAGAGGAGAAAAAAATTTTCGAAATTTTATCATAAAATTGTTACTAAATAAAACAGTTTTAATGATAAATTCTACAGTTCATATTTCTGTAAGAAATATGATATATCAGTTTTAATGTATAACATTAAAATTACGTAAGTAACACTAGACAATCATAATTTTATAAAGTTATATTATTTTTAAAAGAATTAAGTAAAGTAAGAAATTAGAATTTGGAAATCAAATGATTCTTGTTCTTGTGATAATTCTTATCATACACTAAACGCACGATTTTAAATGGTTACGATGTATAAACACGAACAATTCAACTGAAAGTGCCATTTTATTTTGTGATTTCATGCTTCTCGAGACGTCTCATGTGTGAAGATATAACGCGAGAAAATTGCTTTTCATAATACGAGACTACGCACGCTCGCGTAATTTTGCGAAACGTTAAATCTCTAAGTTATTCGGTTTAGAAATTTACACTCGTATTTTCATCGAAAACATAACTAACAAATTAAAGTTACAATTCCCCATTATTTTAGTCGATTTTTTATGTAATAGATTTTTGTCTGTTTTATATTGAAAACTTTTTTTTTACGTAAGATTAATGTTACAGTAATACGACTTGTATATGAAAGAAAAACATCGACAGAAGAAAGTGAATTTTTAATCGTAGAGTTTAGAAAGTAAATTAACAATTGAGTTAGGAATGCAGATTAGTTTTATTCATTAAGAATAGATCGTGATCAGAAACATGATTCGAAGAAATAAAAATGATTAAGTTTAAATTTTTTTACTTCATAAGAATCGAAAATATTGTCCATTTGCAAATTCGGAGATTAGATACGAAGACTAAATTTTGCATTTTATAAATATTGTTTTAAAACATTTCCTTTTTGTTAATTCAATTTTCAATTAAAAATGCCTCCAAAATTTTCAAAAATGGCTCAAAAAACATTCAACATTGAATTGAAAATTACACAGAATCATGATTATTACTTTTCAAGAATTTCCGAAAATTTATTTATTATTTAAGAACAGGTTAAAAATTAGTTTAAATTAAATCTATAGAAAAAATGAATTTAGCGGATTTTTTCAAAATGACTGTATTATTATGTCAAAGTCGTGATAATTTTTCGAAAATGCAAACAATTTTTTAAGTACATCGCACATAGTTAAAAACTTGAAATTTTTCCGTAATTCTCTTCATTTTTAAAATATTTTTCTTCATTAGTAGTAATCGCATGAATTTTTCCTACGATCTCAAGAATGCAACGTTACCAAAAGTGAAAGAATATTTTACATTTCTCTAAATGTTATGCGTGTTTCGCAATTTCCAATCGATTCTCAAGTTCATTTTAGCATTGTTTCGAAAGTTTTGTCTTCTCATGAAATTTCTAAAATTTGAGATTCCATAATTAAGTGAAATCGTCAAATTACTTAAAAAAAAACCTTACATAAACCATTGATTTTTACATCATTACAACCCTGCAAATTTCAATATTTAAATTTAATACTGAATTAAATTAATGAGAAATTTATAAATTAGAGATAGGTTCAGTCTTTTGCCATTGCTTTGAATCTTATAAATACTTCCAATGATGTAACTTTTGAATGAACAGTTCCAATTTTCAAACGTACATTACTTGCATAATTTTGGAACTTCTGAACTGTTAAACAAATACATTCTTAAATCTTGAAATTTTTAATTCTAAACTTTTATTTTTTTTTAACAATAAAATCCAAATTTCCGGGTTCAAAAATTTTGATCTTCAAGATCTAGAATATTCAAATTTTCAAATTAGTGTATCCAAACGTTCCATTTTGTACCGTTATTTATTTCTTAAGCCTCTCTGAAGTGATGAAAAACTTTTTTGTCACCTTCCGTTAGATTATTCCTGTGCTTTTGAATATATTGATAATAGATAAAAATTTTCCGTTTTTTCCAAATCCGAGATGAAAAATAGTGGTTTCCATTTAAAAAATTCACTTTGACTTTCAAATGGCCTTCAAAATCACTTCCAAGGTCAATGTGTTTGGCATAAGTTTATGTCCCCCTCTATCTCCTACAACTTTTGTTTGAAACGTTTTTTTTTTGTATCTGACGTACTTTTTGAGATATTTCCATGGACAGATTAAAATGGACCACCCTGCATGACCTTGAAACAACCTTACCCAATACATCATTTTAACGTAAAATTTTCCATTCTTTCCAAATCCGGGAAGAAAAAATAGTGGTTTCTATTTAAGGCCAGGTTCCTCCAAGAAACGTGTTTTTTTTTATTTTTAATTCCATTTATTGTTCAAACAATATTTCAAAATAAAACTTTTTACAGATTATTCTACATATCTTACACTATTAAATAGCATTTTTCTTTATTTTTTTTTTTTTTATTTATTATGACGGCTCAGAAAAGTGCTGATTAAACTCATTCGATTTGTTACTGGTTTACACGATTTCTTGGAAACGAATCATCTGAAAGCAAAAAGCAAAACAGCTTTATATTCTGTATCGAATTGGCTATCGTCTGAACTACAATGATGAATTTCCACCGAGAAAAAAAACAAAATAGCGGATTTTTTAATTTTTGACCAATTTTTTTAACCTTTAATTGTTTATAACTTTTTCAAATAAAAATGAATATCTTTGGTTGTAGTTCA
>JAPYZL010012282.1:0-12178 GCA_030522825.1 Platygaster orseoliae
GAAAACTTGTGTCAAAATTTCATGGAAATCGATTGTTAATTAACCGCGTTACGACTAGTTTAGTTTATTGAGATTTCGTATATCCAGAATTTCGGGCTTTGGAAAGCCCGGCGCTTCAGCGTGTCATCCCCTCTCCTGCCTACTGGCCGAGCGCGAAATCCCTTATTCAATCGGGACCTTCAAATGTTGAAAAGTATTTTATTGTTTGTATAGTGTGTGGAAAAAAAAGTGAGAAACGCGAGGAGAAACGGGGAAAATAATAATGCCAAAAGCGAAGTGTAGTAAGTGAATAGTAGAACAGAGAAGAAATGGTAAATCGTAGGAAATTGTATTCATACATACAAAGCTGCGAAACATGATTTTTTTGACAGGTTTGTGATTGAAAGATTGAAGCTCAAGAAATAAGTATGCAAGTTTAGCTTTTTTTTCTTTGTTCAGAATGTGCACGTTTTCTCATTTCTTACTACGATTCTCAAAACTCTAAGAGTATTGAAAAGTTACCTTACAACTTGATGAGTTGCACAGAATATTATAAAACATTTTCAGAAATTTTCAACGTCTGTATGATTTTACGAATTTTAACAATATTGAAAAAAGATAGACGTTAGAAACTCTGGAGATTAGTTACGATTTATTATAAATTAGATACTTTAGAGAATATTAAGAAAAATGTTCATAAACTTTCGAAATGAAATTTATAATTATACTTCTGCAACTTCTAAACGAAAAGGTTTTTTTTTGGATTCCGAATAAAAATCTTAAGATTCTAACGTTATTCAAATTCAGTAAAATTTTAGGTCTTAAAAACTTTCTTATATAAAATGAAATCTTTGAAACTTTCTAGCGCAATATAACTAGATTTCGAAATTTTAAAAACATTGAAAACAAAGAGAATAATTTTTAATTACATAAGTGTCGAAAAATTTGTAGAAAATTGAATAATGTTTATAAATTTCGCACATCGTGGAGATAACCATATTCCTCTAAGATATGTACATATGAAAACGTCTTTTACTTTTTGATTACAAATCGAAGAAAGTTTACTGTTGAATATCAGAAAATTTTCAAAAATTTTTGTGAATTGTGTTAATTGCCTTTTTTGTGTTCGGTATCTTCCTTGTTTATTCAACGTATCGAAAAACTTTTTTATTATGAAAAAAAAAAAGAAAATTTATAAGTTGGATCCATCTTTACGTTATTTGACAAGTATAAAAAATTTAATCACGCCTTACATCACAAAAATCATGAAAAATTAAAAAAATATTGAAAACTTTCAAGACAGTCGATAGAAAAAATTGAAAAAATTCAAATGAATGTTGAAAAAATTATCCTTATCTTGTAAATTCCTTAAATAATCATTATTTTTTGAAATATGCGTAAATCCTGTTTTTCTTTTTTATATCAGAAATCTGAAAAAGTCAACAATTACAAAAAAAAATTCTCATATGAGAGATATTTATACCTACATGAAATTTTAAAAGTTTTTAATTAATTGTTTGAAATTAGGAAAATCTGACTAATTTGAGGACATTGAAAATTGTGAAGATTGTCAATGATTTTATAAATTTCTAAATACTCGTAGAATTCCGAAATATGTTCATATATGTCGTATTTTAACTTCACTTATATATTTATTCGAAATTTGCAACCTTTTTCGATATTTCAGATAAAAAAATTAATTAAAATCTGGGAAAGAGTTCGAAAGCTATAAAATATAACAATATTTTCATTGAATTTCGAGAATATCAAATAGATCTCGTACCATGTTTTAAGTCGTGGAAATTACAAAAAATGAAAAAAAATAATGAAAACATTGAATGTTACCAATACTTACAAAGTATTAAAAAAAGGCTAATTTCACAAAAAATTTCATTGAGTTCGTTCACATTAGAAAATTCCAAAATTCTCCAAAACCAAAATACATTTAAACATTAAAAGAATGAGAATTCATAACCCTATGAATTTCTACTTGAATCTTCTCGACTAAGAAATATCCCACGTAAAACACGCTTCGAACACCAAAAACAATCCCATCTATAAGTCACCCAAACTACTCATTCTTCTAATCACCCATTCCTCGCTCTCCAGCTAAAACCCAAACCGAGAGAGATCCTTTTTCCAAAGCCAGACGCAAACAAACGGAACAGATACTGCCACTATCGACATCAGGGATATATTGATAAAGACATAGAGCACCGCGATATCGTTATCATATAGGCGAACGGTAGAAACGCGTGCGGCCCCTTCCCCAACCTCCTCCCTCCATCCCGCCCTAACCCTCAGTTTCACCCGGTGCGCAACCCCCGGAAACCAAATCCGAGCTGGCTACCCCCGGGCCGTGTGCGTGTCCGGTGCATCAAACCCGCCCACTCGCAACCCACAATGCATCGCTAATTCCCATAAAGCGTCGGCCGATGCGTAAATGGACAAACGGGCGAGCCATCCACAAACGATGTAAACGCTACCCCTATCCGTTTGGAGCGGTGTTTCGCCGCGTCCCATAGTTGCGCCCGCAACGGTCATACGCGCGGCCAAAGGTGTATTGTACATTTGATATAATGCGCGCGGGGACATTGCGTTTCGAGCCCCGCGGAATTACGACGTCGCGCTCGGCCGGCTATCCAAATCCCACCCTCCCCCTCCGTTCCCCGCCCCCTCCCCGCGAATCGATACGCGCCCACCCGACTTTCATTAGCGTTTCGACATTTTGTTTGCGGCCGCATTTGTCTTGCTTGCAAAACAACGCGGTGAACATGTCCGGTTTGGAGCGAGCATCAAAGGGAGCTATTTCGGTGTGTTATGAGGGACGTTTGGTTATTCCACAGAGATTTTACATAGTTTGTTTGCATCTCGCTAATTTGGATATTTTTCAATGGGTCGGGTGTGGTGGGAGTAGTGATGTCAATTGACACGTGAGAAAACTGTTCTGACGTCATGGTCAATTCGAATGTCATTTTACCGGTCAGAAATGTTTCTGACCTTCAGTGACGGTAAAAATAAAATTCTCGAAAAATTTGACACATAAATGTAGAACACTTTATTGTACATTTAATTTTAATTGTATTTTATTGTAGTCTCCTGAAGAGAATCACAATTGGATCGAAAGCTTGATTTTCAAATATACTATTTTAAAGGCCTTACTACTGGTGTTCATATAATTGATTAGCTATGAGTAATCGTCTTCCTGGAATTGGAATATTTTTTGATTGTTCCATTTCCCAAAACAGAATACTCGTTATGATCGATTCGGTGACTTATAAAACTCTTGAGACTTGAAAATACTTTCTTTTCATCCTGGGATGAGATATGTGGTTTAAGGTATCATGGATGAGGTCTGAATTTTAGTATAGTTTTGATAACTATGAGTATTATTAATTATTATGAAAGGCTAATATATCGTGACAAAAATAATATAATCATGGTTATCTAATCATTAAAGAAGTACTGTATAAAATTATAATTATGGTATGATTATGTATATCTTCTATTAATAATGATAATGTTTTTGTGACCTTGAAAATCAAAATCGTAAAATCGTTTACTCTGGAATGTAGAATTCTAGACTTGTTACATATGAATAAAATAAATGAAATTTGATTTACTACAGAACAGAAAGCTACAAAAGTAAGAATTTTTGATCAAAATATTCTTTGATGTCAAATTCTGCAATACTGAATTATAGTTTTGATACCTAGAACAAGAGTTGTAAGTAATTAGAATGAGAATTTGATAAGATAGGATTACTAATTTTGGAACATTAGAGCATGAAATGTTTATAAAATATATTTTAAGAGAAAAGACGAATAGTTTAATCATTCTCGTACTACAATATCCAATTCCAGAGCTAAAAAAGGTGTACATATATTTTAAGAATTTCATATTCAAAAAAACATGGGTTCTACTTTCTACGTCATACCACACTGAAACTCAAATATGTAGATTTTTGATTTGAAAGATCTTACATTGATAAATTTGGAATTCTTAAAGTCGAGATTTTTTCAATACAGATGATTTGAAGATTGAAAAAATTCGATAAATAAATTTAAAAAAATTATTTTTCAGTTATTATTTATAAGAATAAAAAATTAGTTGAAAAAGTATTTACTTTATTATGATAAAACAAAAAAATCAGGCTTGTTATTTCTAGTATTGAAAATTTTAGACTCCGAAATTCCAACATCTCAGATTCTACACTGCAGATTTGGATGATTCTGATACCTAGAATCAAGAATTTAATATCATCGTCTTCAATCGTCAACACAAAATTCAATTTTTGAGTTTTAATAATAATTATAGACCTTTATTCCATGTTTGCTTTTAATAAAGGTTTATATAAATACTGAAATCCCTCTAATTTACTTTTTTTAAAAAAAAAACAAAATTTTTTCAATCAGACACGTACGCAGAAAAAATTTTCGGGGGGGGGGGGGTTTTGTTGAATTCAATTTCCAATTCTGAGAACGATTTTTGAAAGACCTAAGAAAATTCACAATTTTTCCAAATTTCAGGGGGGGGGGGGTTTGAACCCCCCCCTGCGTACGCTCCTGTTTTCAATTTACTTTTATGTAATATATTTTTAAAGTTCCAAGCTTTCGGCACTTTGACTTTAACTTCGTGGTTTTTCAAAGTGTTGGTAATTACGCACTCAGCACGAGTTTTTTATCATGTTTTTTTACAGTGAACACTTGGGAAATTCATTTTTGTTTTACACAGGTCATCGTGAAAAGCAATTTTCGCGTATTTTTATGGTTGTTAAATATGTAACAGGTGAGTTCGTTTGATCGTTCCCATAAAGAGATTTTTTGTAAATTCGTGTTTGACTTTTTTAAAAATAATTCATTATAAATATTTGACGTTGAAACATGCTATGAAACTAATGAAATCGTAGATTTACATTCCTTGACAAAACATTTTATTTCGAATTCCTCGATTGCGATCATCTTCATTATTGATTAAATTTATTATTTGTAAAGGCGTATGTGACAATAATTCATTATTATTATTCAATTCAATGATCTATACACAATAAAAATTGTGAATAACGAGATTGATTCATAACAGTAATAAATTAAGTGCATTGTAATATCAGATGATAAATACTCATTTCTTCAAATAACATACCGAAAGGAACGAATACCATTATAATTTAATTTGCACTCCAATACGTTTAAACAACGAATGATGCATATCAATGAAAATAAATCTTCCATCACCAAATCAATACTTTGTCAAAGCTCCATCTCAGATACTAAATAAATTTCATACAACAAAAAAAAATTCATGATTCGCCACTTAGACAGTGCAAACACACCTTTTCCTAGTGTACAATACCCAATTCAAACGAGTTTCCAGAAGACCTTCATGAACACTGCAGAAACTACGAAAAACCCCCACCTCGAAATACCGAACACCGGCAATGAAAAGAACGCGAAATCGATTGCCGCAGACAGGAAAAATGTCGCGGCGTAATGGACAAAAAAGAAAAAAAACAGTAAAAAAGTTCAAAGGAGACACCGAAGAAGGAAAAAAGGCCGGTACCTCGCCTTGGAGCTGGGCGTGACAATATTCCGCACAGGTACGGATAAGTCTCGGTGCAGGTGAGGGAGAGAATGCGCCGTTGGCCGCCCACGCGGGGCGAGGGAGAAGAGGAAAAAGAGGAAGAAGAAGGGAGAGAGAGGGAGATACACTATGAATGTATCAGCCAAGACGCCAGGTACATAGTTGCGACGTACACACACTGGGCAGAACTCTGGGTTGTCGGGGGCAGCGTTTCCCCTCCCTCCTGAGCATTTTACTATACGTCCTCGGAGGTCTGAAGAGACCGCCTTCTTATTCTACGTTCCCTCTCCTCCGGCCTCTAACCTCTTTGCTCCACATCTTTTTTTACCCCTCACCGCTCCCTCCGGCCCTTGTACGCCAGCGGGGGCTTTATCTACTCGGTTAGGTGAGGGACGGGTTAGGTTAGGTCGACCTCTCGTGGCCCGTTGCCCGTCTCGAGAGTTCCGGACTTCCGTGTCGTCAGCTGATTTACGGCCGGCGGCGCGCAAGCTCGCGAAGCTGGAGAACGCGCGGGTGCCCTCAGAGGCCCGGTAAAATGGCGGATGCGGAAATAGTGTTTCAGCGTTGGCAGTTTTTGTCTCCGTCGCGGGGAGGTTCTCTTGCTCGGGCAGGGACTAGGGTTGCCAGATATCCGGATTTTTTAGGAGAATACGGAATTTGTGGCTCAGAGACCAATAAAACGTAATTTCATACAGATTTTTTAGACTAATACGGAGTCATAAGGAATTTTGTTCGTGCCCTTATATATGCACCGTAAATCGTATTTTAATATTTGATTTTCTACGCTTTTAAGTATTTCAAAATATGAATTTCGCACTCTCAACTACTACTAGGCACTAAATCTCACGATCAACTCATCAACTCGCACTCATTCTTTCAAATTCTATCGTGCGATGCACTGAGAGAACAATTTATTGACAGTTAATAAATATTTATTTGGATATGAGCGAATAAATATCATTTTGTCTCAAAAAAATACACGTTCCATGAAATAAAATTTGTTAACTGTTAACAAATCAGAATTTGAACGGACTGTTCCAAGATAAGAATTGTTATAACTGTTAACAAATTTTATTTCATGGAACGTGTATTTTTTTCAGACAAAACAATATTTATTTGCTCATATCCAAATAAATATTTATTAACTATCAATAAATCGTTCTCTCAGTGTCATTTAACTATTTAAATTTAAGAACACTTGGGCTACAAGGGCTTTTAAAGTGTGATTATCTATCTTTAATATACTTAAAATGTCATCTTTTACTTAAGAAAATGAGATTTTTATAAATATTTTAATGTATTACACATTTTAATAATGGTTAAGTATATTGAAACAACTCATGTGGCTGCCTTCAATTTTTCAAAATTGAAGGACCTTTAACTACTCAAATCTAAATGAAAATTGCGTCTGTAAAAATGTGAAATATTCTATTCAGTAAAAGTTTCTATAATATGAAATCGTTTTTTTACAAGTCTGCAAATTGAGTTTTAATTTTTAATGACAGTCATTTAATTTTCAGTTCTAAAAATTCAAACTATCTGATTTAATATGTATATACATTTCCAGAATTCAACAATATTTAGATTGTTCACTTCAAGAAATAAACTATTAGAATCAGAAATCATCTGCGACTGTATAGAAATCTCGCCCGAGTAGAAAAAACGGGAGTATACTTCAGTAACCTTAGTCTCCCAGAGTATACTAAAAGTTGATTAAAGTACATCAATCGATCTACCCAAGTATACTTATTGACACAAATGCATACTTTTGGGTGACTTGTCATACCGAATCTACTTTTGGTATACTGCGGTATACTATTATTAAATAATGAGTATACCAAAAGTAGACTCGTCTCCCAAGAATATGCATTTGTGCCAATAAGTATACTTGGGGAGATCGGTTAGTATACTCTTTTCGGCAAAATCAACTTTTAGTTGACTTTGGTATACTACAGGAGATTAAAGTATACTAAAGTATACTTTTATTTTTACTACTCGGCGTTTTGTTTTAAAATCATCGATCAAATAGTTTGCTTGAACTCTTAATTTGTTTCCATAAAGTACGATTTATTAATATTTTGTATTGAACAATAATGACTTTTTTTATTTTTTTAATTTCTCAACTGTTTGATTTACGATCTTGGTATAATTTTGACTTGTAAAATTTGATGTTCAGCAATTTAAAATCTTATAGATGAGAAATATATATTTTACAGTTATAGTGTGGTACTAAGTAGAAATAAAGACTCCCATTCTCTTTAAATTTGAAGTTTTTAAGTACATAAATGACTTGAAATCAAGAAATGAGGTTTGAGCTTGAAGGATGTAAGGCATATGTATTATTTTCTCTCTTACTTCTTTCTATGCCCTCACAGTCTTTTAATGTACCTTTCATCGTTTCCCACCGGACCATCGCTTTGCTCCTGTGTGTGGGACTGCGAGGGAATAGAAAGGAGTGAGAGGCAAATATAGAGCAAACAGCTTTGTCGCTCACACCGCCTTTCTCGATTCCAATTATATCTACACATTGAGAATCAATATTCTGAAATTTCTGATTCTACAATGCAAAGATTCTGAAAGATTCGTGCTTAAGAATTATCATCAAAACTACATGGAATAATCAGTTTTTGAACCTTAAAATAACAAAATGTAAAAATATATTTCTTTAAGGGTAAAATTTAACGAAGTTGATTTTTATAGTAGATGTCTTGCAATCAGGAATACAAGTCAAAAATATTTCTAACCTTCCCAGTTCTATAATATAAGAGTTTCAAAGTCTAAACGATAGTATTCTAAAAATTGAAGTTCAAGACATAATAGATACTAGAGATTTCAATAGAATGAATGAACTATTACCGGTATTCAACCTTTTTATGGATTCGAAAAATACAGACTTGCTAATCATAAAATGGATTTTCGAACTATAGAGTCAAATTTAATGAAATTTAGAACTCTACAATAAAAGGTTCTACGATTGATGTTCCTAGAAATGAGCTTACTAACAGAACTGATGAACATCAGTTTTGAACCCTTGACTGCCAAATCCTGTAAATTTATGTTGTTAATTTGGGTGTATGATCATTTTTTTTCACTGCTTAAACTTTGACCAAAAAAATGTGGAATTTTTTTTCATTTTTTTGAACTTTAGAACACAGTATGAAGCGATGTATGTATAGTTCAAATTTTTTCGAGATTTTCAACTCGAAAAAATATGAAGTACAAGTTCGAGATTATTTAATAATGAAATTTTGAAATGATCAACATAAATTTCGTAAATCTGAGATTTCATAAAATCAATATTTTTAGTCTCCGAAATTCGGGAGAAAAGAATGAAATAAAGGGAGAGAATTTTAGGTTTCTGTATATTTGAATCAATTATTATTGGAATTTTGAATTTGTAAACTATTATTTATGATATTCTATAATTTGTTATATTCTTCTTAACACCACAGATTACCAAGAACACCTACTTAATAAAACTAAATAAATATAAAATACTGATTTTACAGTTGAGACTTGCAGAGCTAAAAATTGTGAAATAAATTTATGAAAACCTTATTTATAGAAATCAAGGTATTCAAATTTTACAAAAGAATGATCAATAAAAAAACCAATTCTCAAATGTACGATATGTTTAAATGATTTATGTTAAATTCTCAAATTCAAAATCGTAAAATCAAAAATCACTGATTTGACATTCCCGTATATTCTGGCTGGCAAATCAGTAAATCATGGCAGAATTTTAGTACTATTTCCCTGTTTCTCATCTAAGAAGTGTCTATTCCCTGTTAAAGTTGAAGCTTCCCAGGATGAAAAAGAAATATCTCCTCAGTCTCTCGCGTCGCCTAAGTCTCTACCTTGTGTCCCACGATCCTTCGATACACAAGAGTAGAGATTGGTAACAATGACAATGCTTTTTTACAGAGACTCACGACTCACTAACTCAAGTGTACCGAAGGATCGAGGGACACACGGTATATGAGTCTCTGAGAGTCTCTACCAGTCTCTCTCGTGAGCCGAACAGTCTCTCACAGTCTCGGTGACCTCCCGGACAGAGATCAATAAAAAGTGATCCAATCTTTCTTTTTTTAACTCGATCTCGCGGAGACTTGAGTCTCTTGCACAGGTACTCAGTCTCTCTACCCGAGACTTGAGTATTGCTCTCAGAGACCCAGTGACGACGCGCCAGTCTCTACGGAGTCTTCCTGGTTGCGCGGAGAGAGACTCGAAAAAAGACTGGTGAGCCGCGAGATACCGAGAAGAGATTCTTTTTCTTGTCTCAGGTTTTATAAATAAATGTGCCACTAAAACGTATAAATTCTCAAGTTTTCGTATGAGTTTATAAGAAACTTTTTAGTTTGCCAAATTCTGCATGATAGAGTTATAAGTGAACCTTATAAATTGACTTAACTTTTGAACAGAAAAATAAAGAGTTTCAACTCTAATCGGGTTCCCTTTTCTCGATAGTAAAGAAAATAATTTCCTCATATTTCGCGGGAAAATCGATTCAATTTTTCTTATAATCCTCACTTCCTCCTTTGAAAAAATTTCTTTCAGTAGCACCCGATGAAAACCCGATTTCCGGCATTACCGAGCATGATCCAGAGTCGAGCGATGCTTTCTTTTTGCCCTTGGTTTCGTTACACGTTAGGTCTTGTTAGAAAATCGATTCCGCGAATTCTACTGTATAAACGCGCGAGCTACGGAGGTGAAATTCCGGGCATACACCGCTTTTCTGTATGCATGAATGCACTATTTGCACAAAAGCTGTACGCCAGGTTGTAATACATTCGGGGAACTTCGGTACGGAGCAATTAGCGAAATATCGGGGAAGAGTAGAATCATCTTCCTCGGCAACGTAAATGATCGCAGTAATAATGGCGTTATGTGCCGCGGCATTATCTGCACGCGCTCGCATATTTTCTGCCTTTCGTACAGACGTACGTTATTTCATTTTTTCTTTTCTTTCAGCCGCTCTTAAACCCGTCTGCACTTGTTATTTGTTGTGAAGTAATTACAACTCTACGCAACCAAACGCGCATCTTTGACCTGGCGAAACTCAAGTTTTCATTTGCGGAAAGACCGTTTTGAAGAACACGAAAAAAATGGTAAACGTTACGATAAGTTTTGTATGCTTCTTTCTACCGATCATCGCGCGATAAACGCCACTCGTGGAAATGCAATAATTTGAAGTCGACGAGAAAAAAACGAGACGATTGGACCAAATCACTACGCTGGGATTTTTCATACTCGCCGATATCGGGTTTTGAATGTTGTAAGGCGGTGTTAAATTGTCTTGTTTGAGTTTTTATGAATTTGGAAAATTGTCCAATTAGAGCATTCTAGAACGGGTTTCGCAATGCAAGTGTCAAACTCGTATTGAGGTTTGATTATGTTGCGTTTCTTCGTTCTATTCATTGGGAAAGAATTTTCCGGTTTGAATGCAATTTATGCTTTCGTTCTAATTTTTTTGATGCAAGGGAAATTTTTTGTTTAAAGTGGTATTTGAATACAATGACGAGAAAAATGCAAGAGAATTTAACAAATGTGATCAGTAATAAAAAAAAGTATAAAAATACCCTGAAAACTAATTTGGTTTTTCAGATACTTAATTCACTTACATAAAGTTATAACTTTATATAAGTAAATTAAACATTTGTTTATCTGAACTGAAAATTTATCAAGTGAATCAAATTGGTTTTTCAATGTATTTTTTAGATTGTCCTAATTTTTAATAACAATGAGCGCTGTTGAAAGATTTCGATCGTTGCCTTGAGCGTTCGGTCGATGAATGGAGTCATATCTTACTGACATTCAACAAAATCTCGATGCGCCTCGAGCTCGAACTGCAATGTACGAGCAATAGTCATTCATTCGTGGCTTGACACACGAGTAATTACTGTTTTCCTGCACACGTCGCGCTGGAATCCGACAAATCAAGAAGCTGGCTACCGCGTGGCAGCCGCTGATCGCGGGGAGAAAGTACAGAATGCTAGGAAATTGCATAATTACACGCGAGGTAATCGTAGTGATGTGGAAATCCAAGGAAATAAGAAAATCACACGTTATCCTGGAATCGGGCTACGTGTCTTTCTTGCGGTATAACGCGTTAGGTCACTTTTTGTGAGGACTAAACAAATTTTCTTTATATGAGCAATCATTCACGATTCAATTGAAAAACTATAAAGAATATTTTTGTTTATCACGATTGATCAATTTTTTTAAATTATGAAGATAGCGTTACTTTTACTCATGGGTGAAATTCATGTTTATATCAGATATTGTAGGAAATTATAATTTTTGAAACATTTTTATAGAAGAGTAAATTTTCTAATATTAAGTCTGGAAAAAATATTTGCTCATTTGTCAATTTGTTTTCCCTGCCGAATAATACTGAATAAGTGTTATTGCATCATGTACTAGTTTTTTCCCATGCATCCGTAAAAAGGCCAATTTATTTCTATGGAATGCGGGAACAAAAGCCTCTTTTTGTAGTACGCAGAAAATCACCGGGAGTCATTAATAAAACCCTCGGAAACACTCATAAATCACGGATCAGGCAACTTTCTTCCCTGTGATCCGGGATTTATGAATACTTCCCTAGGGTTTTATTTTCATA
>JAPYZL010012299.1:0-15995 GCA_030522825.1 Platygaster orseoliae
CAAACTTTAACCAAATTTTTTTCATATTTTTCTGAGTCAAAAAGTCCTTTGCCACTTTTCAAAAAAACCAAAACAAAAAAAGATATTTGAGTTAGAAGTATCAACCAATCAGGTTTCTTAGATTTCAAACTCGAATATCTTTTTTTGTTCCGGTTTTTTTGAAAAGTGGTAAAGGACTTTTTGACTCAGAAAAATATGAAGAAAATTTATTTGAAGTTTTATCCGTGGTTTTTATCCCCACTCGTTGAAAAAGGGCATTTATTGTTAAAATTTCAAACTTGAATAACTTTGTTAATTTTAAGTTTTGTAAAAAATGGCAAAGGAAAAAACGTCTTAGAATTTCATAAGGAATCCATGGTTTTAAGGATTTCCGCACACTATGACACACCCTGTATATAAAAATCAATGCCACTTTCTTTGTGATTCCATAACTCTTGAACCACTTGACCGAATTCAATGAAATCTTCCATAACATATTCGTCGTAGTCCAAGGATGGTTTATAGCTATAAGACCAATTAATAATTTTTTTTTTTTAAATATAAAAGAAATTACAAAATTCGATAGAATTTTATTTGTTTAGTAACAGAGATTGCTATACAAAAAACACAATCTTCAAAAACAAAATTAAAAATTAATATTAGAAGAGAGAGACATCGATGACATTTAACTTCTAAATTCGGACGAAAACGATCTGATTGAAAATTGTAATGAAATGTAGGTACAAAACTGACATGCACAATATAAACATTCTTTTTCCAGTATTACCTATTTGAAACTTAAAATTATTTTTATTGAGTTAGACAATAATGTTTGCCATTAAGACAATTATAATGAAAATATTGTATAATACAGTGTTAATAAATGATAAAAAATTAGAAATTAAATAGACTATTCATCAAATTTACTCTCATTAGAACGGCAAATTGTAATTATTTTTCAATTATTAATTTGTAAATATCAAATTACGCGTAGCGAAGCGCGCGGAGACAGCTAGTGAATTTATAAGTATGTATTAGTTTCTAACTCCGATTCAAATCTATCTTCACTTTCTCGAACCTGGTATTTTCCGTCCAACTTTCAAAAGTTCACTTCAAACTATTCACTTTTAATGCAAACTCGCGTTCAAAATTTTGCAGGTCTCGTCACAACCTTCTCACTTTTCGCAACTGAGAGTGGAATTTTTTCCTATACCTAAAACCGTTCAACAGACGATATTATCGCAGATTTCGAAGTTTTTTTTGATAACATATCTGATTCGAAATGGGAGTTTAATTATTATTAATTTTTTGGTCACTTGTTAAATTTTGTTACAAAAAAAATAAATAAATAAGTACCTGAAAAAATGTTCGCAAAAAAAACTACCACAAACAAATAAAACAACAGGGTTCCATCTAGGAGCACGAGCACAAAAAGGTTCTGCGGTTTCATGTCTTTACGTCATTGAATCTAATCGTGTATTAAATCGGGACGTCTTCTGTAATCGGAAATAACGACAAAAAATGAGCCAGATTTCATATCGTTGATCTATTTTTCAAGACATTGGGAGCCTGAGATAACATTTTTTCCAAAAATAGCATTTTCGCAACAAAATTCAAATCGTGTTTGCATATCAAAATTTTTTACATTCACCTGACATTCTTATAATTTCGGTTTTTTCAGATCGAGTAGTAATAGCATATGAAAAATCGAAAAATATCAACGGTTTTCGCTTGCATGGATTTCGGTTATTTTCTAAACCAACAGCCATTTCTCCCCCCGGAGGGCGAGCAGAAAACGATTAAAAAGTTTCTCATAGCGCTCGATCATTAAGATTTTCACGCTGCCACGAACTCTTTTACGGTTCTCTCAGTTTCTGATCGATGGATCGGAACCCTTCTGAAACTGGAGAGAGCTCGCGAGCGAGAAATTGCATTATTCGCGAGAGCGCGAGCAGAAAAAAAAGGCGAAAATATGGGGAAAAGAAGGTGTCAAGGGAATGGCGAAAATGTGAAAATGACGAGTGAGAGACAGGAAGAGGGAGGGAGTGAAGGACGCCGAAAAAAGGGACAGGTAGAAGAATAAATAAAGGTGCAGAAGATGATTAATCGATGCATCATTGGGACCCCCCTTCGAAAAAATGGTCCTGACTGGTCCTAAAGTTACATGCTGCCTCGAATCTACTTTTTTTTCCTTTCTTGTAGATCGATTGTAGAAGGAGATGTAATTTTTCGTCGTTACATCTCGAGTAGATAGGGAATTATGGATGATTTTTTATGATTTTAGGAGGTTTTTATTGTGCAACATCAATTCGTACTGTCTTCATACTTTTGGGAGAGTACAGAATGAGAAAATCGATCATTTACTGTTGGAAATGTTTTGAACTACAAGTGAAATTTTTCAAATCACAATAATTTAGAAAGTTTGTTGTAAAAACTTATTAATTTTATAAAATCTACAGGGTACAAGTTGATTTGCCCCGAGTATTCAAAGTTAGGAACTTTATAATTATTTTGCATAATTCGCTAAATTCCTCAAACTTTTATTGCATTATGGAAAATGAAAATTTTTATTTCCTAGAAACGAAGAGAACGAGACTTTATATTTATACTGAAATGATAGGCTTGGGTTTTTTTCATTATAGTATTAAAATTTTTGCAAAACTTACATTCCAAAATTCGAAATTGAAAAATTTATTGAAAATTTCTTATTCGGAATATTAAATATGTATTCTTGAATGAAACATTCTAAAATTTGACTGAAAAATTATAAATAGCTTTTCCATTATAAATAAAATTTTAGAAACTTAATTTATTCATATAAAATTTCACATGAAATTTTCTTTATATTTTAAAATTCAGTTATCCAAGTTGTTGAATTGTATATTGTATAATTTTCAATGTCTTTAAAATCTGTAATTTAGAACTTGGAAATTCTTTTTTGTATAATACAATACCTAAGTTTCAAAATCTTAGTATTTAAAGTTTAGATTTCCACTTTGTAAAATCAAAGGTTTTAGGATTTTATGCCTTAAAATGAAATGCTCCGGAATTCCTTACCTCGGTATTGCAATTTTCGTAATATTGATTTTCATAAACTGAAAAGTAAATAATTAATTTCTACGAACGGTACTTATGAATTTCAAATGTAACATCGTAGACCTCGATCGAAAAATGTTTAGTATTAAACTAAAAAAGTAATTTATTTTATTCTGCGATTTTTCATAACTAGATAATTTTGTTTTTCTGAATGTTTGAGGTAACTACAAAAGTTGCAGCGTGTATGACAATATTTATAAAAATGAATCAACGAGTAATATTGAAAATAAATTTTGACATCGTTTCCACATAACATTAAAAATATTTTCTTATTTTAAAGATTTGGCACTTCATGACATTGCCAACTATTGTTTAAAAAAAATTTCTGTGAAATGTTTAAAGAATAGTTCAAAGCATTTCAAAATTCTAAATATTTTGGGTACAGAATTAGATTCATGAACTTCTACATTAATAATATGGTTCACTAGTACGAATTTTTATGAAACTGTTAGTGTATTAAAAATAGTAGCATGCATAAAAAATATTAAAAATAACTAGAAAATACGTATCTTTTTTAAATAATATTATTTTGAATTGATATTAAAAAAATTAAGATTCATAATCCCTTTTGAACAAAGATTAAATTAATTCGAATTTTCATAATATTCATCCGATTCTACAACTATTTCTTCTACGTAAATTTCAAATCATCGAACAATTTTTTTTTTTTAATCAGAAAAATCGAAATGAGGTGTTCTATTTTTTTTCTTTTTCTGAATAATGTTAATAATAACCATAATTCATTTTCAATTAATTATCAAATTCTATTATTATCGTTATTATTATTATTATTATTATTATTATTATTATTATTATTATTATTATTATTATTAATAATTACAAATCATTACATACAAATTATCATAATAGTAAATAATAATATACAAATTATTATAATATAAAAATAATAAATAAATATAATTATAGTCATAATAATATTAATTCAAAATAATTAATAATTTTCTAAATAAAGTTAAAAAACAACAGAGATTTACGTATAAAGTTTACCATAAAAGAATCCCTGGAGCACTGAACCCATGGAACCAAGGGTTTTTTTTCCATTCTCAACAGGTATACGAATCAAAAATTACCCATCATCCCCGAGCGAAAAGAATCCAGGATACTGCTCGTTGTCCATTTGAATAAAAATTCACCGCGCGTTTCATCATTTCCTCTCACCCTTGGCGAAATTCGCTTCTTATTCTCCTGCGTCTCATTTCACCCTTTCGGGAAAGAGAAACTGGGTTGCCGCAAACGCGAGACCCTTCTCAATTCCCAGGGGGAATCGGCCGGTTTTAAATTAGAATTTCATGCGCCGTATTAATTTTGATATCCAACGGAAAGTTCGCTTGTCATGCTTCTGCGGTTTGCAAACGAGGCATGTGTGTGAAGATGGATCAAAAAAGGCTGCATTTTTTACATAACACGAGTAAAAATTTTTAGAAATTTCAATTAATTTGATTTCACTTTCTCTACGACGATGAATAATTATCGAGGATTCCCGGTCATTTTCCCGAATCCAAGTTCCCGAACGGTCATTTTCTCGAATGACCATTTTCCCGAAATGTCATTATTCCGAACGTATTATTTCCCGAATAGCCATTTTCCCGAAAGTATTTTTCCCCGAACAAAAATTTTCTTAAAAGTATTAATTTCCGAATTTTTGTTGGAGTTTCACTTTTATTTCAACTGTATAGATTTATGAATTTCATCAGAAGAGTCTTCAATAAAAAGAGTCATGGTAGAAGTTTTAAATTGAAAAATTGTAAATTTTATTTTATTTCAAAATTGAAAAATTTTAATTTCGAATTTTATTTCAAATTAATTTAAAAATACAATTTTATAATTTTATTTATTAATTAAAAATTTTATTACAGTTTTGAAATTTACAAATCGTAAATGCGTAACCATGGCATTTTTAGACATTGGCTGATAGGAAAATTTCCTGTTTGGGAAAATTAAAAACCCTTTGGGAAAACGGATTCGGGAAAAATACCGTTCGGAAAAATGTTTTTTCGGGAAAATGGATTCGGGAGAACGGTTTTCGGAAAAATTACCGTTCGGGAAAAGGGATTCGGGAAAATGGTCGGCAACGATTATCGAGACACGGGAATGGTATAGTGAAATTAAATTTAGAGGAATATGAATATAATCTATTAATATTCGATTAATATATTAAATGAATAATAATTAATCATGAAAAATTAATATTTGATTAGTATATTTGATTATTATTATGATTTTATCTAATAATTTTAAATCTATTAAACTAATTTCCCGTCATTACTCCCTTATTACCAAATTCGCAGTAACAGAGTATTCGCTTATTTCGTCATTAACTAAGAAACCATAACATTTAACAAAAAAATAATAAAAAAGAGAAACAGGTCCAATCAAAAGCAAAGTGCAGTCATCGACAAGTCTCAAAGTACACGTAATCATTCAAGAAAAGACATCTTTTGTCGATCGTGGCGACGATGAAAAGAATCGTCTTGTGCGATTTTTTTTCTCAGAGACGTTTTCGTCTTACCGTTGCATTGTCCCTCGTTTTCTGGGTACCATGGAGGCTCCGTACTCAAAGGGGTTGAAAAATCATAAGAGGTATTCAGTTTCCACGGTAGCTACCTGCCTCCACTGTTTTCGCTTCTCGGATTACTAAAGACTCGGAAATCCAAAAATTGCGAAGGGCTTTTGTCGAGGGCTCCGTTCCCGCATCACTCTTTTTTTCGTCACCGCGGGTACCCCCCTCCCCCCTCCCCGCTGCCCCCGTCCCACCCAACCTTTTTTTATTCATCAGCTGCGACGTCGCAACAGCTGCTATCGAGAAAGCGCTTTTCTCGAAATGTTCCTTAGGATGATAAAAAACCAAAGAATAAATAAAAAAGAGTTTGAGAAACAGCAGGCTACTTGAACGTGTTTTAGCCGTTTAATCGCGCCTTTTGGCTTTTCCCGTTGCACATGGCCGGCTTATCGGGCCTTTATTTTGGATTCTGGCCTGCCGGATATGCGGATTTCAGGAGGAGGCTCTGGATCAGAAGAATTTTTTACTAAGTTTTTCGTTCATTTATTAGTTGATATTGGTCATGAGTAATGTTTTTAAGAAAAACTTAGTAAGAATTGGCATTTTTAAATCTGTGACTCTTTAAATTAACACATTTTCAAAGTTCTTTACACAGTGATAAGGAAATTTTCGTTTATCAATTACTTGATATTTCGATAAAAAGGTTATTGAGATTAATAAAAGTCATTAGGATTTGTATAAGTTATAGAAAAATATTCCAAATTCTTAAGTTTTGAAAATTTACTGAATTTTAATATCTTGTCGAAAATGGATTTTTAATGTTCAGATTTTATTACTATCTGAGACTGTTAAATCGAAGAATTGAAAAATACTGTTTGGGCAGAGTTGTAATTATGAATTTCCAATCGTTCAGAGATAATTTTATAATTTTTCAATCAGAGATAATAATATTTTGAAAACTCCTTCCTCAAAACTTCAAATAATCATTTTTTACAAAATAAATTTTATAGGCTTACGTAGAAATTTTTTAATATTGAATTTCTTACACAACGTTCCTGTGGTAATCAATAATTTTTACAATAAGTAAACAGTTGAGAGCTCAATTAATTTGTTATTGCCAAATTATTTCATGAAATAATTTTTACGATTACAATAGAGTTAAAAATTTTCGCTGTTATTACCAATTTAACAGGAATAACAATTTTTGACAATTAAAAAAGTTTTCTCATAATAATATATGTAAACATGTTGAACAAAATCAATAGTTATATTTGATAAAAAGATTCCTATTTTCGTTATTTACAATCACCACAATATTGGCAGATAAATAGTTCATTAAACTTTTAACGTTTCGAACAATGCTGAACGTATTTCAACGATTTTCCATTTATGACTGTTTTCAATGTCTATGATAAATTCAATGAATTTCAACTATTTCCCCAGTCTTAACAACTTTTTGCAGAATAATCAGCACAAAATTGGCAAAATCTACTTATATATCTAAAAAGTCAAAACTGTCAAAAATATCAAAAATATTGAAATCACTCATAAAAGTGAAAACAACATAAATCACTGGAACTACAAATAAAATAGAAACGGTTTTAAATTTTTAAGCAGTCTAGGACACTGTCATTTCTGTCAAAATCGACAGATATTCTGTCATTTCAAAAAAAGGCTGTAAACTGTAAAAACGAAGCACAGACGTTAAAAATTTATCAAAATTTTCGAATCTCTTTAAAAACTGCTGAAAATTAGGAAAAACTTAAAATCTTTTGATTGTTTGTCAAAAAAAATGTCGTACGTGTCAAAGACTATTTAACAGCAAAAACTGTCAATCCTCAAATACTTTCGAAACTGCGAAAATTGTCTTAGTTTCAAACATTTAAAAATTGTAAAATCCTTCAAACCAGCATTTGCTGATCATTCTTGTCTATTAAATAAAAATAAATACAAAAACCTACAACTTTACCTTGAAAGTTTCAAAATCTCTCATCTATGGCATTCCACAGTCTCTGCAGAGTTTCAAAATATTTTTAGTGTTTAAATAATTGTGTGAATCGTTCTAGTTTCGTGTAATTTCATTTCTTACATTCACCACCAACACTTTCTAATCCATCATCAAATAATAACTATTCGATTCATTGATGAATCGAATGTCGATTTAAAAATGAGAAAACGTTTGTCCAAAAAACTCGGAAGATTTTCGATTAAAAAAAGGGATTCATTTCTAAATGTAGTTTCTCTGATTAACTCACGATAAAATTCAAAAGACGAGGCAAAAAGCGATGACTTATCTTTGATATTTTCTACATAATCGCGTTGCTTGGGAGCGGGATAAATCGGCAAAAAAGAGATGATTGTCGAAAATACGCGCGCTCCTTCGATCGAAAGGATTAAGGAGAGGTTGGCGTATTTTTATTTTTCCTCCGAGAGTCGACGCCAGAAAAACCAACATCGTCATCTGTTATGTTCAATTTCTTTTTGCCTTTTTTGGCGAAACATGGCATTTGCTTTTTTTTTACAGGACGAAAACTTTGTGATTTCAGATTCTTATTTCTATGGATTCGATCAACGTAGAGTTAGTTTTTAAAGAACAGATTATAGGTTGTAGTCTGATTTTAAGAAAATGTTTTCTGAATTGATGACCGTGTTGAATTTTTTAAATGTATGGATTGTATTTAGTTTTTTGAAGTCTAAAACAAATTTTTATCTGAATTTGAAAGTTCAAATATTTTGTCATAACTATGTTTTTCACCAATGCAACTACTTAATCGAGAAATCGATCTTTGAAAATTATGTATTTGATTTAACTTATCATTTTTCAATTCTAATGAGCAAAATTTTCATTGCATTCAATATAATTATTATTCTCTCAATAAATTATCTTTCGTTCTGGATTTTTCTATTTTTATTAACAATTGATATTGCTCAATAATGCTATTCAGGTTTGAATGTTTAAATGTAATAATAATGTAATGTAATAATCAAATAAAACAATTATCAGAAATTTGTAAATTAACAACACTATTTTAAAAATAATGAAAAATCTCAATTCATTTAAAATAAATTCTTTTCTTTTCCCTCATCAGATAACTTAAACCACAAAAAACTGATCATTCCAAACCGATTCCTTCAGTTGAAGAACCTCGTTCAATATTAATGAAAAAAGTGCGAAAATAGCGAGTTTCGTCGACTCTTTTGCCCGAAGAGCAGCATCGCGTGCCGGCTAATGAGTGTAATCGCTCAATATATATAAGGGCAGGTCGTGATCGCGTGACTATGGCGCACTTCATAAGAGACAATTTTCGAATTTCAATTTATACTCGACATACTAGCCATAAACACTCGACACGAACCGGGACCTCCGGATTCTCGGAATCAGGAAATACCCGTAATCGATCAAATTGGCGATAAGAGCGCAAAAAACGTGGAGGGGAGAGTGAGGGGCGACAAGGGGGGCATTGAGGGCAAAAAAAAAGTACGAACACTTTGAATTCAAGCACCAAACAGACTCGACCTTCCGCCGTTTCAAAGTCCATTTGTCATCCGAGCGCAGGGGGTCGCTCGGTGTTCCTTGTGAGAAATCACTTTCCCCCTGTGATCTTTCATTCGGCCAATAACGTCGGCCGCGACTTCAATCATTTCCGTGCTTTTTTTCTATTTTCTTGTTTCTCACTGAGGCCTTTCAGGATTTCGACAAAGTTTCAGGATTGGATACAGGTTTTCGTTTGGGTGAGAATAGGAGAAATCTGAACAAAAGTGTACCAAATCAAAGAAAATAAATGATTATTGCAATAAAATAACTGATTTCCGACAAACTCAATCAAATTTGTGTAAAAACCTTCTTCAAAACATTTCCCTTTCTACGTCTCTGATATTCGAGACTCGTTTCAATTTCTCACAGAGCTTATCGACCAACCTCCTCAAAATACAAGAAACAAACTTCCACGGCGATAAAAATTGTGATAAAAATAAGTAATTGAAGATGGAACAAGGAAAAGGGAAGAAAAAGGTTTATCGTTGTTGTAATCCGATCGGAACGTATCGTCATTTTTCACTCTTGGAATCAAAATGGTGCATCTTGTTGGAATGATCGCGGGGCAACCATTTGGAATCCGATCAGAAATACTTAAGGTGGCCTTTGCCTTTCTTTCTCCTCATATTCCCGCGTCATTTGCTCTCTTTATCGTCGTCGCGACGCTCATCTCCCTCTTTCTTCTTTATCATGCACATGTACAATAGCAACACAGCCTCAAAACACCCAGACAATTATTCCCGGGGCTTCCGAAAGAATTTAAATTAGCCGGTATATCGAGCTGGCTAAAATTAATTGATTTATGGATCCCGATCTCTCGTCCCTCTCGTTTTTTCCTCGAGTGCGGGTTCGCCACGAAAAAACCAAAAAAAAAAAAAAAAAAAAACACAAATTGTGCTGAGGCATTTTTTTTTTTTTCGGAGGGGGTCTTTTCATCTTCTTCTCTCTACCCTCTTTTGTCACTGTCGATCCAATCAAAATTGGTAGTGAATTGAAGTTTTTTAAATAAGTTGTGATATAATTTTGTTTTCAGAATTATTATATTGTGTAATGCATCGGTTTTGAAGATTTTTTAAGTATAAGAGAATCTGGAAATAGCAAAACAAAAATCTAGATTCTTGATTTTTTTAGTTTTTTTTCCTGCGTTCCGGATTCTTCGTTCTGGAACATAACATTTCGGAATTTCAAATTTTGTATTATAAAATCCAGTTCATTTATTTTTTCAACATAATGCACGAAACTTGCTCTTATACACGTATTTCAATAAAAAACCACAAAATTCGGTATTTCATGATACAGAGTCTATTACTGTAAAGTCTAAGAGATTCAGCATTCTCAATTTGACTAATCTGATGTTCAGGATTATAAATTTCGTGTTATAAGATAAATATTGTAAATAATGAATCAAAGCAAATATTGTAAATAATGAATCCGAAAATAAATATTTTCAATGAAAGCATTAGAGAATATTAATTTCTACCCTTTTTTCTTATGACAACATCTATTAAATACATTTCTAAAATTTTCAATTCATTTAAACAAGTGTTAGAGAACTTAAAAAATTTCATGTAGTAATAAAACATAAATTCCCATATTGTAGTATTTTTTAATTGAATAATTAAAAAAATTCACATTCTTTTTTTTTTCAATCAGTCTCTTGGAAACAAAAGAAAAACAATTTTTCATTTTTTTTTACGTTTACCTCTCAAATGTGCGAACTTTTAACGCGTTTTTCTCAAAACCATGTTTTTCGAACTGGCGTACATCATAGCTCAAAAATGACTAAACCTATTTTGAAAAGTTATATATCATTTTAAAGAGGATTAAATTCTCCAGGGAGTGACGAAGCCAAAAATGGTACGAAATAATTTTTAATGTCCCTTTTTTCTAAAAAGAGAAAAAAGAAACGATTTTTTTTTAAAAAGTGTAATAGTTATTGTAAAAAAATTGGAAAATTAAAAAAACTTTACGTCACGTTCTGGAGAACATAATTGTGAACAAAAAACGCTTATGACTTTTTTTTGTAAAATCAAATCTGCAGGCTGTAGAATGCGTGCCAAATGCCCTCTCCAAAACGGTATGGTCAATTTTGAGCGCTCAGATCTCAACTCCAAAGCTCAATTTCGATAAATGATATATTTTGTATTTTTGGGTACATCTTGAAATACGAATGTTTTAAATTTCATGTTTCTGCGAACAATACTTTTTTTTTTAATTCACGCGTAAAGTTGGGTCGTAAAAAACGCCGTCTATAAGTATTGGTCCCCTTAATTCGAATCTTCAATCATCTTCCATTTTCAAATTTCAAATTTGACTAGCATTTTTAACCTCTCATACCACATTTTCGATTCTCAGTTTTTAATATCTTTTTCTGTCAAATAATCATATTTTCAAAAAAAAGTTTCATACATTTTTTATTCAAACATGGAAGCTCGTTACAAAAACGATATGAAAAAGAAAACCACATTGAGAGAAAAATCTAGTTCTTTTTACTAAAAAATATAGTAATGGGTAATCTACAATAATTACAGCAAATTTGACTAAATACAGTATTGTATTATAAAAAAATTGGTATTGTAGTTATTGACATAGAGTATAGTAGTTGTAGTTATACATTCTAATGAATAAGTATAGTAATACTTATGAAAAAATAAAGAAATATTTTCTTGTATATTATCTCCCATATTTTGTATGTTAAGAACTGTTATTTACTAGGGTTAAAGATACAATATGTTCAGTATTTTTCACTATATATCAAATTCTAATAACGATATTTGACGTTTCACTATACTGCATAGTAAAATTAAATATATTTATAACTAAATGCACAAAAATTCGAATAATATTGTAGATTCTGCTAGGATATAGTAATTATTATAATATTTATAATACGAATTACTACGTTTTCTTGTAATTGCACGATGATTCCTATCAAATGAGCACCAAAGGCAAGTCTAGTTGTAAACGAACGGTCTCGTACGTAAAGTTCATTAATCGTTTTAATTCGCTGGCTCATTATTTTGTCCTTTATTCATTTTACTATCCAACGGTACCATTTAACTTCTCTTTAACTTCAGTTAACTCTTATAGTTCAATCAAGTATGCAGGCCAATTAACCGCGACTCGCGTACTCTTCCGACAAACAAACTCGTCTTTCGTCATATCGTTGCAATATTAATGCTCTCTTGAAGGACCATTATCTTTCTCCGTGTTTTTGTCCTAGATTATCTTCGACTTATAAGAGCACGAAATATGCGCACGTTAAATGGCATCGTACTGCACTGACCATCAGATTACTGGTTTCAGTTTATTATATACGAATGAAAAAATTACTTTAGATTGTGGTTTCAAGTTGATATTCTTATTACTTGTATCATCTACTATGAATCTTATGAAAAATTAATACTGTCGCTTATTATAAAATTCTAATGAAGAAGGTTTATAATTTTTTTTACTTCAAGAAAATTAGTTTTTTTTAGTTATTGTCTAAAATTGAAAATACTATTTTATTTCTTAGAATCTCTTTGTGTGAGCGAAATTTCTTGGACTTGCAAAAACTTTTCAATGAAGATATAGTAAAGTAACATTTTTTTTCTAGTGAAATTTGTTTATTTAAAGTCTGCGAATTCAGTTTTCGGCTTTGAAATCTAAGTGCTTTTCACAAATTTCAGAATCACAGATAAATAACAATTGTATTTTGTCGTTTCTGGTAATTTTTCGAAAACAAGATAATATTCCTTTAATAAATTTGAATTGAACAAACAATTTATTCGCTGTTCATTTCAGAGTCATCTTCCGAGTAGATAATTCAATATCTTATGAATCAAAACACTTTCAGTTTTTTCATGGTATTCTCGTTCATTGTTTTATCTCAAACATAATGAAAACAGACGTCGAAGGAATTTCATTGATATAGAAAATCAGAATGTTTTGAGATTCCAGACCATCATTCTCGATATCGAAATCCAACATCATACGTAATCGCGGAAAAAATGAATGAACATTGAATCCCGGAATCACATCTTGTTTCAGTACGATGAACTCTCGCAATAATCTATCTCTGGTGATTTGATCATCGTGATGATGATGATGATGTACTACATTATCGCACTTAATCCATCATTTGCTTTCGATGTCAACTCTTTGATAAGTTGATGTACGAGGATTACGCATCATATAATGACGATAATCGATTTTGATTGAGCTACATTGAAAGGAATGTCGGTAACAGCGATATTCTTCTGCAACGATCATTGCACGTTACTTAGATTTTTGCTCTCAGAAAGTTCCTGGCTTATCTACGTGAAGTAAAGATTTGTTTAACTACTGCGAGTCATGACCGCTTGTAGAAAATTAGCGTGAAATTGTTTATATTGGGAAAGTAATCGACTGTAATAAAAAATTGGGTAGTTTAAATTGAAAAAAAACATTAGTAAAAAAGGTCTGGATATTTTTGATGATAAAAATTAGGTAGTGAGTATTCTATATTCAAACAATATCTGTTTCATCAATTATTAAGAATCAAAGAAGACAAATACTATGAATAAACAATTTATGTCGCAAAAATAAAAGTCTAGCACTTAACTAAAAAACAATTTTACTTAAGTAGAACGATTCCTGGATTGAATTTATTAAAAAAGCGGAAAATTTGATATCCTAGTAAAATTTTAGAATTTTCTCGTATAATTTATTTGTTATTTTTTCGGTCTTCATGAGTAAGATTTTTTTGAAAAATGCCATATATTTCCATGAAAATACACTAACTCCTGTATGATTTTATGTGAATCAAATATTTTCTAAGAATTATTATATTTAATATATTAATTGCAATGACATGAATGAGTATTGCTGAAAAATATATTATTCTCTATATATTTTCAAAAAAAAATTTTTTACTGTCTCTCGTAAAGAAGACTGTCAATTAAGAATTTCGTTTATTGAATTATAATCACCACAAAAGTCTTATATTTTGTACATTGCGATTCCAGATTTTTATCTTTGAATAAAAATGATCAAAGAAATGACTTCCTAAATTTTTCGATGAAAAATGCAATTCTTAACTAGTCGCATTTTTTCAGATCTGGAAAATAGATATTTTCAAAATTTTATGAACATAATATTCATTCAAGTTTAAATTCGTAGTAACATATTTTTCTATATAAACAATCTAATTCTTTTTTACCTCTTGATTAAATTAGATCAACCTTCAAAAATTTTTTAGAAAAACCTGCTATTCGATCATTTCTTAGTTTGAGTCTCAAAAATGTCTAAACTGTCAATATTTATAAACTTAATAACATTAATTTCAATATTACATCATTCCAAATATTACAGAGCTGTAGGGAGTTAAGGAAGTTTTAATCTACTCAGGCTTATTCATTTTTCCTCAATTCGCAATTTCCATCGTCGAAATGTTTCAATTCTCGACTAAACTTTCACAATCAATCTCATTTTGTGAATTTTAATCAATATAATTGTAAAAGTACGGACAAGCCTATGCCGTATGCAATTTCAGTTTCCGACATTTTCAAATTTCAGATTTTTTAATTTTAGGTGTCTAAAATAATGAAATTTTCTAAATTCAATCATCAGTTTGAGAAAGTATCAGTAAAAAATTATTTGGAAGTAGAGGTTCATAATTAGAAGAAGATGTGGTTAAACAATCGTACAACAATCAAGATATCAAATGCACTTACTCTATAAACTCAGACATAATTTATTACAGAGTCAACTGCTCACGATTTTTAAAGCTGTTTTCTAGTGGGTTTGAAATAATAAATCTATTTTCTGGAGATTCCACGTTAACATTTGCAATTTTATTAACAAAATATTTTCCGAAGGTACTCTAAAATATTTAAAGGGGAAAGAGTCAAAATCTTACAATAAAAAAATTTTTCTGAATTTTTCTTCTATGAGCAACATCAATTTTTATATTTGTAATATTTAAAATAAAAATGCTGATTTTTCGTAAATAATCAAACATTTTTAGTACAATGAATATTGGAACATGAATTACAAGTAAAGAAAATTTATAAATCATTTCAATAATCTCAATAATGTTGTAATTTTTTCATGTTTATAGATATTTTCGGAATTTTATTCGGGTAATTTTTTCCCAAGTCAGAATCTATTAAATAAATATATTCTATTTCCCAGTAAAATTTTCGTCTTCTTTTATAATTGATTTATTTCTTAATGAAAATACATTCATGATTTAAATAAGTCGTCAAAAGTAATAAAAATCTGAAAGTGTAACAATAAATTTTCAATCAACCGAGATTTAAGGATCGATTTATTGTTATGCTTTGATTTTTGTTTTTTAACGACGTTGAAACCGATATTTATCATTATGATCGACCCTGTTATATCAAAAACTTTTTTTTTCAAAACTTTTCAAATGTCCTGATAAATACCTCAGATGTTAGGGTCGAAAGGCAGACAATTTTTTAATAAAGAAAAGATTTGTCTAATATGACGAAGATTTTATACGCAATTTTATCGATTTTTTCATCAAAGAACATTCAAGGGAAAAATTCCTATTTGTTTACAAATTATTATAATCGTTTTTGTTTCATTACATCTGTCACAATAATCATTATTTTAATTACTTAATCATTCTATTAATCATTATGTTATTATAAATCAATATAATATGTATAATATAATAAAAATTATTATATAAAATATTATATCAGGTTGTCGGAAAAGTTCGTAGAGAAATCGATAGACATTTTATTGTTTTTATTTTCTTTATTAAAGTTTATTCTCAATTTACAATATAATCACCATTAGTACTTATTACAGTGCTCCATCTATTAGGGAGGTCGTTGACACCTTTAGCCCAAAACTTTAGTGGTTTAGAAT
>JAPYZL010012316.1:0-12872 GCA_030522825.1 Platygaster orseoliae
AAAGTTTTGTTTTAATAAATTAATAAATTATGTGAACTTGTTGGGCATCCAACCTCAGACAATAATAATGAATTTTATTTCGTTATTTGCAAAATTGACAATGTTGTGGAACATTTTTCCAAGTGTGAAATTCAACTAAATTAAGTTCATTATTTAAACAATTGCCCTGCGCACCATCTAAAAATCAACAAATTTCCGTTTTTTTGGACTTAAAATATTGATTAGATTTTGGACGAACTTTTTCCGCCCGGCACTCATTCAAATTCAAAAATGACGTTTTTTTTGAATCACCCTACTGAACAGATATGCAAAAAATCAAAGGAATCGACCGTGCCAATTATTAATAAAAAAAAATTGAAAATAAAATGGGCGCTTATGGGCTTGAGCATATTTTTAGCTGCAGAAAATGAATTCTCTGTTCTAAAAAAAAAAAAAAAAAAAAACAAAACAATGCATTGAATAGAAGAAATTGTGCTGTTTACATGGGAAAAATTTTAGAATTTGTAACCGTCAATTTTTTGCACATAAGTAATAAATTCACAGAACTGTCACGCATGAAAGTTGTGACAACTCTGTACTACGGAATTCATAATATTATTGTTCGGGATTACTTGAGTTAGCACTGTCAAGTACTCAATATATTTTCTTTTCCTCCACTGGCCCTTATACCTTACATTCGCAGACATTTTTATTAAATCACAAACTTGTAAACAAATAATTCAATCATACTAATTTGTCAGCTGTCAAAATCTATCCGCTGTCAAATCTCTCGAGTTATTCGCGTTGCAGTCTAAAAGCAGCTGCGCTGAATTTATCACTATGTACTGAAGTTGCCAACGCTACAACTACCTTAAGAAAATTTTTGAAATTTCTAGCCTACTCGATAAATTCAAACGTTTATGAATATCTAAAAAATACTCGAAATTCCTTGACATTTCAACAACTCTTTATAAACTAGAAGAAAAATTACCTTTTTCACCTCCTCAGTAACATCAGTTGAAGTCGAACCCACAGGGCACTAATGTCGAAAAGTTGACTGTATGTTGACTTTAAGTTAACTACAGTTGACATGTTGACTTAAAGTCAACTTACAGTCAACTTTTTGACATTAGTGCCCTGTGGGAAGCTATTGCAGGCGTTTGTTTACTGTCCCGCGAGTGTGATCTTTTAAGGAAAAATTTTCGAATATCCATTATATACCAAACTAATGATGCTGGCGATTCACGATTATGTCTTGCTCATTTGTTCAAGTCATTCTCTTTTCGTAAAAGTCTTAAAACCTCTACTTTTTACCTCAGCCCCGCAACAATGCGATGGATGTCCTTATTTTAGAGTTCCTGGTTTTACTGTTATTTGTCTTAGAACTTTAGATCATTGGGTTTCGCGGGGGGGAGGGGGGCTTGAGCCCCTATAACCCCCCCCCTAGACCCGCCACTGCTCAAAATATACTTTTACAACTCGAATTTTAAACAAAACAAACCTCTTTTCATGAATCATGAGACAATATAAATGCAGTTATTCAAATCCTGCGATTTATGAACGTTGCGCGTGGAAAAACGTTTCCCCAACCTTTTTGACGCGTCGGTAGAGACGCTGGAATAAATTATGAAGCTGCATCCCGAGAAATAGTAGATGTAATTAAATTTCTGGAGTTATAATATTTTAATGAGATCCAAATTTGAAGTCACTGAATTATTGACTTTTATTTCTTTTCATAAACTGAAATCGAGTTCTCAATATTTTTTCACTGCATAAATCATTTAAAACATTAAAATCTGAAAGTCTTGAATAAAAGATATATGTGGTTACTATTTTAGTTTTGAGAGTAAATCATTCGGATTTTCTGAACTTTACAATATTTAATTTACTTTTCAATTTTCGTCTCGAAAATTCATAAAAAAACAATTGGAAATGTAAATTTCAAATAGAACTATAGAGTAATTTATAATTTATATTGTATTGAAACTTTCCAGAAGCCTGAGTACGAATATTTGATTTTATGATTATTTTTGAGATCTTAAAACGATGCAATTAATCCGAAAAAAATGAATCAAATTTTAATCATGCATTTCATGTATACTTTCTGTTTTTAAGAAATGAATTTCTTATTCATAAAAAATCTTTTTCTTTTATGAAATTTTTTTGTGATATTATCATTTTTAAAGAAAAGTTAGTTAGATGATTGCATTTTAATTATGAAAAAATTGTAATTGTTGACAAGGGTGTAATAAAATGATTGATAGCTTGTAACTCGGTGAATTTTTGTAATTTTTTTTTTTTTTTAATATTATTCAGCAATTTTTACTCTTTTTTATTTTACTCTTTTTAAAACTTTTTAAAATTTGACTCTTTTTGATTTCTAGTCTTTCTCGAGATTTTCATAAATTTCTTTAAAATTTGATGCTGTAAAATTGATAATTTCATAGATCTCATATATTCGTTTGAATTTTTCAAAAACCAGTTTTTTCCAAGACTTCAATCACTTAAAGTTTTTTTAAGTGTTTGAACAGTTATTCAAATATTTTTATAAATTCAAAATTGGATCTGTTAAAATGCGAGTGTTGTGAAGCGAGAAGAAAGTGAATAAGAAATTCAAATCACTTAATGGTTTTTAAGAATATTCCAAAAATATACATTATATAATATACATTCCAATAAATGTTATTACTTGAGTTATCGTATTTTAATATTATGCAAATTTGAAATCACTGAATTATAAACTTTTACCTCTTTCCATGCATGAACTGAAATCAAATATCCAAAATTTTTTCTACTGTATACTCAATCATTAAAAATATTATAGTAAGCCGAGCGATACAATGCTAATTAAGTTTTGAAAAGTTTATTATTTATCTACTTAATATTAATACTTTTCAGAATCCCAAGTACGA
The DNA here is from genome assembly GCA_030522825.1 of Platygaster orseoliae. Lineage (NCBI taxonomy): Eukaryota > Metazoa > Arthropoda > Insecta > Hymenoptera > Platygastridae > Platygaster > Platygaster orseoliae. The sequence goes on from JAPYZL010012316.1 coordinate 2,892, forward strand.
ATGTTAAATTTTTTTTATAATCAAGATTACATGATTCTTAAGGCTTTCGAACGATGCAATCAACGCAAGAAAAATGAATCATATTTTAATCATGCGTTTAATGTACATTTTCTGCATTAAGAAATAAATTTTTTATTCACAAAAAACTCCTTTCCGCGTAAACTCCCTCGAAATTAAACTTTTTCGCTGCTCTGGACGGAAAATCCAGAGATTAGTTTTTCCACGTACGACGCTTTCTGAAAAATCGCTGTGAGCAATTTTCATTCCTGAATTTCTCTTTATTGAGGCCAGGAACGTTGCGGTCGTAAAAAAAATATGAAAAATTGTCTTACGACAGGAATTTTTTAAAAACTCATTTTTTGTACTATTTAATAGAATGCTTCATTTCGATTTCATTATTTCTTCAGTGACGTGGATAATCGGTGAGTTTTTTTTTCACTCATTTATTTTTAAAAAAATTTATACTTTAACAAAACTTTAATGCAATTTTTGACTATTGTTTGTTTTTTTAACAACTACAATTTACAAAACGAAATACCCTAGAAAGAAAAAATTGTGAAAGATCATATGAAGTTCGATCAACAGAACGAACACAAATTAGAACTGTAAAATTTAATTACCATCACTAAAAATAGTTCAGATTGTTATAGGTTTTATTATAATGATATCACTCAAGGCGCACTTAACTATAATACTACTTACAGACTTGGTTTCGTTGTTTCTAAATTATCTTTTTTGCAAACATGTTGCCCTCTGGAAAAACATATTATTCATTTGAAGTGTACAAGTTCTCAATTGTTTTCCGAGGAAGAGATAACAGTCAAAGTGAACCGAGAAGCTGTAATACGCAACAAGTGGCAAATTTTTGTTCTCAACGAGTGCGAGCGTTGAAAAGTAAGGCAAATAAAGAGATGAAACAGTAGTAACTTCAACAAAATGAGTGAACGTGCGACGAACGATTGAAACTTCACTATTTCTGGAAATGTTTTCACTGTAAATTTTTTGGGAAAGATTCAAGCTATACGTGTATGAGAAAATGATTTAAATTCGAGTTGTTTACATCATTTTCAGCATTAAATATTCAGGTGTTCTTTTTTTGTAACGAGTCCAATAAATTTTTACCAATAATCATGATCAAGTTCAGACGCGTCGTCAGAAATAGGTTTTAGGGGCACCAATCCTTCTGGGAATTGGAATAAAATTAAATGTTATTTAATGTAAAAATATGAAAATTGAAAATATATTATAGGATAAGTAAAAATGATCAAAAACTAACTTGGAATTTAAGAAACATAACAAATAGTTTTATGTAAGTACAAACTCTGAAAATAAACTGAAAATAATGGTGAGATAGTATATTTCACAACGAGTACATCGAAAAATCGATTTCGGCGTCTGTCAAATATGGCTAAACTGAGCGACTTTCAGTTGTTTCGTTTACTCCACTCGGAGTAAATGAAACAACCTGAAATCGCTCAGTTACGCCATCTTTGGCAGACGTCATAAATCGAGTTTTCGATGTTCGAGTTGTAAAAAAACTTTGAATTCTAGAGTATCAAAGTCGCATATGCTAATATTACAATGTAAAAAAATCTTAGCAACCGATTTAAATCTGAAAAATGATACAATTTTTAAGAACAATGAAGAAATAAAATAATATAAGACATGTATAAAATACTCATTATTCATGTCGATATTACTTTCCCAAATATTCATAAAATTACTAAAAGTAAGTCAAAATTGAAATGGTAGAACATCGAATCGTAAGAATGTTTCTAGCTATCTTAAAAGATACCAAAACATCTTTCGAAGATTATGAACTACTTAGAAAATGCAAAACATACTAGAAATCTGTTAAAACTGGAAAAATTATGGTCTACATAAAGAGATAATTCTCTCAAAGTTTATAAAATTTTAAGTTTAGAACATAAAATTTTGGAATACTAGAAAGTTCTTCGAACTGTTAGAATAATAAAAAAATATGAAAAATATGTACTACGAAACAATACAAAAGATATGTAATAAATCATCATTTACTTCAATTTGTATCCAATGATTCATATTTTTAAGTCTTGGCAAACTTATCATTTAAATAACATAAATAATGTTATTATAATGGAATATAGCGATATTGAATGAACATTAATGTGAGTAAAATATTTTATTTTTTTTATTTCAAAATAAATATGGAAAATATAAAATGAATTTTCAGTTTTAAAATTCAAAATACAGCAATAAAAAAGAGACTTATCCTTTCATAAAGATTCTGTTTATATAAATAAAAAACTATGTTATAAAATTTGTTTGAATTCGAAAAAATTTTAAACATTAATAATTTACGATAAGTAAAATGACGTCGTTGTGAAATGTTTATTTTTCTTGTAAATAACATTCACCTTAGCAACTTCAAGTAATTGATATTTATAAATAGAAAGAAAAAAAGGCAATTTTATGCATTTTTTTTTCTCATTCAAAAGTTAGTGTTTTTATAATTTCATTTTGGAATATTTAGCAGAAAAATATTACTTAAAATGCCGGAAGAAGAATCATCAAGAAATAAAAAAATAAAACTTGATTCATTTTCAAGAAATATCCAGTAGATGGGCTAAGCTGTTTCTGGCCTTGAGGGTCCATCCATGATAATTTCAACATCGTGAAACTTCTATGTCCTACCATACGACTATTTTTAGGAAGTAGTATGGTACTATGGAGAAACGTAAGAAGTTTTACTTCGTGAAACTTCTTATTTATATCAATTATATTATATACAGAGATATTGTATAATATATTTTATACTATTTTATGCATATTATTGCTTTAAAAAATTCAATTTTTATTAGTCTCTTACTGATCGAAGTCATCAATACACAGTTGCACTTTGTATAGAAAAGCCCCGACCAGTTGCAAAGACGTCCAACCGCTATCGTTTCTCGATATTTTCATACCCGAAATTCCATCCAACGCGATGAAACCAATCGAATGCACGCTCGTGAGCTGCGAGGACGCGCTCGTGAAATAACTCAACCGAATTCTCGGCGCATTTGCGAAAAGCGCCGGAAAACGCTCGACGCGTTCATGTTCGCAGGTGTAGCTAAGACGGAAAATGAAAAGTGGTCGATTCGGAGGCGCGGGTGAAGTGCATTACCCCATACATATCAATATGGCAAAGCGAACGTACCGCGGCTCGATATGAAATTTTCAAGCCGTGAAACATCAACGATGAGATTAGCATAAATAAATAAAAGCCGAGAAAGCCGAAGAGGATCAATCCAAAAGCATCCTCGTAATTTTATATAAGGTAACTTTGCTCCGTAGCCGGTCAATCTCGCGATCCGTGTTACGTGGATCAGCATATTTTATTTCGTAACGTGCACTGTTTTATGCGGAAAATCGAGTTTCCCTTATGACCCGATGGGACTTTGAGCCTGGGCATGGAAAATATTCGCGAATCAACGACATTTCTGATCAGGGGCGTAGGCAGAACAAATTTTCAGGAGGGATTTTTTGAAGAAATATGAACATTTGTCCTCCGTAATTATATTATTTTTTATTTTTGAAAATCTGGTAATGGAAGCACGTTTTTAAAATTTTTCATATACGTGTTTAATGTAATGAATGCTAATTTTTGTAATTTCGAGATGACATAGGTGAATATTTTTTTTATAATGATTTTCTTATGTTTCATAATTTTGCAGTAATTAAATAACTTCAAATGTTTTTCAATATTTTTATGCACTGAAAAACCGATTTGATTGGCTCAAACAAACGTTTGGTCGTTATTTACCTAACAAAATCTTCGGTTCACTTGAATAAATGTTTGATTGAGATGAACAAATTTTATTAGACTTTAAATTTTGTTTCTGCTAACTCGACTTTGTTTGTCCGAACTCAAAATATTTTACATTCAAAAAACTTTTGTAAGTCTTAACTAAAAATTTATTTAGGTGAACCGAATATTTGGTTAGTCAAATCACCACCAAACGTTTGTTTGTGTCAACCAAATCAGTTTTTCAGTGTGGATTTCTATACAACCGTCAATAATTTGATGATCTCAAATTTGGATATTTTCATAGATTTTTGAGGAAAGTTTATTACATAGATTGTAAGCGTTTTATAGATTTTTGAATTTTTTTACAGTTCGTTATTTATCAAATCTGTTGTATTTTTTAATATTTTAAATTTTCAAGTATTTCTATAGATTGATCTAAACATTTTTGGAATTTCTGGTATAATATTGAAAATTCGGAAACTTTTAGTACTTTATATCGTTTTTTTTTAGAACTTATAAAATTCCAAGTATTCGCTGATTTTATAGTGGAGATTTTATTTTGTATATGAATTTTATGCTTCAAAGGATTTTATAGTATTCTTTTAGATTTTTAGTGAGCGATGTAGATTGCAATATAGATTTGTGGAACTCGATGCTCTTAAATTTTAATTTTGAACAATTTTCAGTAAATTTATAGATCTGTGGAAAAATAAACCTATACGTACATTTGAAGTATTTTATAGATCCCTGGTATTTTCGTATTTTTTTAATATTAAAAGTTTTTAGATGTTTTTTTTTCAATTTCTCTAGATTTCCAGTGTTATTGTAGATTGCTATGTACGCTTTTTTTAAATTTGATACTCTAGAATTCAAAGTTTTTTTTATAAAACAGTTTTGCCATAGAATACTTCCATTTTTACTACTTCTTCACCATTTGTATGATTCGAACATTTTTCTGGTATTTTATGAATTTCTATCATGATTTCTATATAATTTACTGCTACAGATTTCGATGATTTTAAGAAACTTTACGAATTTACCTAAATTCTAGTTTTTTGTTATAAGTCATTGAGATGTACCGATTTTTCAAATTTTTATCATCTACGCTATCTAAGCCAAACATTTATAATGGAATCATTCTTGAGTTGGAATAACTCAAAATTCTGAGTATCGTTTAACGTACTTTCGATTTCAGTAAGTGTATGCATGATATTTTTCCCTTAATGTATAGTTTATCGCAATAATTTTTTCTATTTTTAAATAAAATAATGATTAATTTTATTCGAATTCTGGTAGGAGTTTGAACCCCTGAAACCATTTTTTATCTACGTACAATTTCCTGTTTCTTGGCATGTAGAATTTTCTCCTCGTTCGTTTTTGTACAATATCCAAAAGTTCGCGTAAATTGCATTATTGCTTAAACATTTTCTTGCAAATGGAACTCATGGAATAATTTTTGAGAAAAAAAGAGGTAATTAATTGAAGCAAGCAGGTTTCGTGTAGATTGATGCGAGAGATACTCGCAGAATGTTCATTTATAAAGCGTAACTAGCTTTGAAAATATAACAGTGCCATTTTTTCATGGTAACTGTTTTAATAATGCGACGCACTTGTCTCAGGGACTGCAAGTAATTACGAGTAGAGATAAAAAAGGAAACGTATATCAGAACGTTTATTTTGCAGGTTATTTTGCATTTCATGAGCTTGCTTGTGCGAGTATATTTCATATGAATTCACGTCATTTTTCATTAATATCTGTGAAAAGAGTGTTTTGATAGCGGTTCTGGGCTCAAGAATGGGAAAATGATGAAGTAGAGGAAATCTACGTTTGGTCGTCCGTCAGTGTATTCAACCAAGTTAAAAAAGTTCGAGTTTAAATTGAGGGAAAAATCGATAGAGCTCAACAATACAAAAAATTCAGTGAGATGAATAAATATTACATTTCACTTCTACAAGTTCGTGTTTTTCTTCGATATCAACTTCGCTGGAGAAAATGGCGCCCAACTTCAATTGGTATGGTCAGCAATTTTTACCTCTGAATCAATCGATTTCCGTTTTTCTCGTTGGTGAAATTTTAGATTTCTGCAGCACTTCCATCTGACCTCATGTGACGAAACCCTTCGGGAAATATGTTGCTGTAGTCATGTTCATCACGTTTCTTCTATTCACTTTCTGGTCACAAATTCGACTTAGATTATTGTTCTAGAGTTATAAGCACGCGCGTCACCAGGGGAATTCCACTGGATCAAAATAAATGTCCCCTGGAGCAGTCGAATAGACTCAGTTTTCACATCAAGCAGCAAATTTCAAATTTGTGTTGTATATGAACTTGACTTAGCCACATCTGATTCTTCACGCATTTTTCGTTGATTTCAGACAGGAACTCACTAAATCTTAATCAGTGAAATTTTAACTAACTTAATCTGTTCAGTGACTGGAACATCAGCTGTTCTCACCATATTGAGAGACGTATCAGTAAAAATTCCACCGATTGAAATTGTCGCAAATAACTTGACTGAGAGATGTGTTACTTCTGTTCTAACTTCTACTGAAATATTAATCACTCTAAATTGCACAGATCAATGAACAAAGATTCCCGGTCATTTTCCCGAATCCAAGTTCCCGAACGGTCATTTTCCCGAAACGCCATTATTCCGAACGTATTATTTCCCGAATGGCTATTTTCTCGCGAAAATTTTCCCGAAAGTATGATTTTTTGAATTTCGATTGGAATTTCACTTCCATTTCAATTGTATACATTGATGAATTGCATAAGTTTTCAATAAAAAGAGTCACTGTAAAAATTTGTTCTTTAAAAATTGTAAATTTGATTTTAATTTTTAAATTTTAAAAGTTGAATTTTTAATTTAATTTTAAATTAATTTAAAAATTCAATTCAAAATTTAGTTTAGTAATTGAAATTTTTAATTACAATTTTAAAATTTAAAAATTGGAAAGGCGTAACCATGGCATTTCTAGGCATTAGGCTAATAGGAAAATTTCCCGTTCGGAATTACCCTTCGGGAAAACGGATTCAGGAAAAAGACCGTTCGGGAAAATGGCCGTTCGAAAAAAAGACTTTTCGGGAAAACGGATTCGGGAAAACGGTTTTCGAGAAAATAATCGTTCGGAAAAAAGGCTGTTCGGGAAAAGGGATTCGGGAAAATGGTCGGCAATGATGAACAAACGTTGCTAGAACAAGACTGAAAAGCATTTGCTGGAATTAATTTCTTTGACATTACCGATTTACTAATTGTATAATAAACAATTAAGTTTTTCTTTGTGGAATTTATGAACTGGCGCTTATTACTAACGCTAAATAAAGAAACAATAATTTTAGCATATAAATGATTCATGAATTAGAAAAGGAATAAACAACTTTTTGTAATGAAATAATTCATCATTTGCTGAATCGCTCAAGTTTATCAAAAATTATTTCTTTTATAACAAATAATGACTAGAATTTCAAAAAAAGTTCATGATATAAATGTTTCTAATAATTTTTACATAAATAACACACATACATAATTATCATCAATAATTTAAAAAGTTATTCATCAATTCATGAATTAATTGTTGAATTATTTATTCAATATACCAATAAATCATCATATAATCTTTGATTATTTTTCATTTCGTAATAAATAAATTGAATCATTCTAAACTTTTGTTTTTTTTCCATTATTTAAACTGTTAATTATCGAATTTCGTATGAATCTGTTAATTCATTTGTCTATTTAACTAATTTCGAAAGAAAACTTTTGTTTTTCTGTTTAAGTTGAATATAGAAAAAATTCGTTTTTCCTCCTGGATCTATGAACTTACGCTATTCAATGAAACAATAAATTTAGAAAAATATTTAATTCGTTCATCAGATGAAAAATAAAAACTTTTTGTGAAATAATAATTTATCAATAAATAATTATTATCAAATTTATTAAAAATAATTCAATTTTATTATCAATTATTATATGTATTAATTGAAATAAATATGATAATTGAAATTCTAATAGAATTCAAAAATATCAAGATTTCTGGAAATTTGTACATGGGTAGCATACATATATTATAAGTATCATGAATAATTTACCAACTATTCTTAAATTCATTAATTAGTTAAGTAATATTCCATTCCATAAATTAATGATTAGATCAGAATTCTTCATTTCGTAATAACTTAATTCAACCACCTTAAACTTTTAATTTTTTTCCAATAATATAGCTATCATTTATTTAGTTATTCATGAGCCTGATAGCATATTTGTCTATTCAAAAAAACTTACTAAATAAAATCTTGTTTTTGGGTTTAAGTTGAATAATTGAAAAGTATTGTAAACTGAAAATGTTTTAAAATATTCTGACTATAAATATTCAAACAGTTAAACTATTTAAAAAGAAAGAAAATCAGATTTTATAAAAGTGAAACTTTTGTTTAGTCAGAAAATTTGAAATGTCCGAAGATGATAAGAATTTATTTCGTGGAAGATCGATAGGATAATTTGAGTATCTTCTTTTCAGACGTAATTAAAAATTTTTGGAAAACAATAGAAATAAACATTATGCCCCACGCTCCTTTTTTCTATTTGCATTCAACACTCGACTTGTTTCCAGCAGTAATAATAAGAATTAATAACTATAGACCTGAATGCCAACGAATACGATCAATTTTTTTTTTTTAATATTTTGTTGTAATGATTTTCTACTTCAAAGTAACAAATTTATTTTTCTAAGATATCAGATTTTATTCAAAAACATGACCAAAAAATCCGTGATATCATTGTGCTAAAGTTCTGTTTAATTTGTTTGTCAGTCTGAATGATTCAGATTAAGTGAGAAGAGTTCTTTTCATTAAAATTGATTTTTTACTTTTTTTGGCATGATTCATTAAAATAAAACTGTTAATTAATTTTTCAAGCGAATCATTTTTCGACTTACAGCAAATTTTCACAAAGATTCTTTGTTTCTACGCCTTTGTTACAAATAGTTTGCATAATTAATGTGTATAGTGATTTAGATTCCATGATTGTTTTCAACATGAACTTTTTGAAAAACAGAGGTTCGTTTTCATCGAAAAAAAAAATGGAATACTCACAATTTGCCATTATTTCAAGCCCTGGTCTGCACATTAAACTCGAAAAAAGTTTGTCCATAAACCATAAAAATCCGAGTTCCAATATTCTATCCGAACTATAAACATTTCATCGGTTGATCAACTGCTGGGGAACAATAAAACGAAAAATATTCCAGCAAGAGCTCGATACCTCATGCACGAAGAGAATGTTTTCCAACTTAAAATTTATGCCCTCTATGCATGAGCCACAATTAAAACACAAAACTCTCTTCGGTCGCTGCGCTTGCTGATTCACTGCCGTTGCAAGCAAGTTCATACCTACCTACACATTTCCAAGTTTTTCCACTTGTACTTCCATCATAAATGCTAATTTTCATGAATAATGAGTCTGGAGAAGCGATATTCTCGTCCGTGGGGAGCACGACTATTTTTCGTATCGACGGATTTTCATTACGATAGTACTCTTGCATTATGCAATGATACTTATAGATAATTACTTCTATATTACTTTGCAAGATGTGACGGTTGAGTTTCCGATGATATTAGATATTTATTTATATTTATTCGGGAGTACCAAAATATCCCGAAACGTCATATTACATTTCTGCGAGCTCGTCTGACCCGATATTGGGCACCACTACTTGACGAAGTAATCCTGCCGCAGTACGCGATAAATTAATCTTAGTTTCCATTGTTCGTCTTACGCACGGTCAATTTAGTAACCGCAAATATTTGTTGTGAACGCGGGTCTCGAACAATAATTAAGGTATTTAGCCTTGGTATGAAAAGCGAGATGCTGCGGCTTCCCAATCCTTCCGGGATCTGTTACAGGATTATATAACTTTCTTATAATTACTACCCAGGTGGAACAACCAATTCCTGGATTATGTTTCGCTAATAATAGTATATTGTGCGACTAGTTGGAGAAGGAGAACATTCCACGAGCGTGGAGTTTGCCGTGCGAGCCTAGCGAGAACGGTAAACGCGCGAGTGGAATGATTCTCCTTCGACCACTAATCGCACATAATACTTTATTCAACGATCGCAAGGAATATGTAATTGAGGGGAGGACAAATACCTGACTGATTGACGCAACAATGGCCCTGGTATTTTTTTTTATTTTCCGCAAGTGCGGCTTTCC
>JAPYZL010012326.1:0-29191 GCA_030522825.1 Platygaster orseoliae
GTATTCAGACACTGAAAGCGATATCTTTCTGAAGCATATTATCGCGGGAATATTGAATGGTTTTTTGTCCGGATTTTGGTGGCGCACCCTGTATATACCCTTGAAATATTAATTGTTGACTTTGGGACACCCTGTATAATCTGTAGGGGTGTGCGGGATCCCGACTTTTCGGGAATCCCGAATTCGGGATGGGTCGGAAAATGCCTCCGGAAGAGAAATGCTCTTTTCTGGACTTTTCGAGTTTCCTGAATTTTATAGCATTCCTGGAATTTTTTAACGTGCCAAATTCTTGTGATTTGTACATTTTTCGGTAGTTCTTTCTCCAAAAATCTGTAAATTTTTGAAAATCCTGATCCCCATTATATCCTAAAGTTTTTTCATTGAAAAAATTAAGATCTACAAGATTGTTACATTTTATTTCCGTCAAGTTGTTGATTCCACAAATATTTCGAAAAAATCTCTGAATCACTATTAACTTGTACTCTCTGAAACTAAAACAATGAATATTCACTAATGTATAGAAGTGCAGATCGGATAACTTAGAAATAAGTGGATATACGCTTAAAAATTAGTAAAATTTTATTTTAAATTATTTATTTAATTTAATAATTTAAATTAGCGATTACAGGGAAATAGGCATTTCCAAAAATTATGAGTTGTGAAATGAAAAGTGAACTTACAAAAATTACTAATTTTCTATGAATTCAACCTGAGAGTGTATTTTTCGAAGTTTTACAGAATAATACCCAAATTTTCCATGTTTTTATAATTGAGTCACCGAATCCTTAAAATTTCTAAAAAATTTAGAATCTTGAATACCCTCGATAAAATGCGTGAATTTCAGAGTTCAGCATTATAGAGATAGAAAAAAATTGAATGTGAATAAACTTGAGAAGAAATGCGATTTTTCATTCTACGTTTGACTCCATTATTTTTAATTTTTTTTTCTTTTAATTTTTGAATAGGGTTAAGCATTACAGCATGAAAAATTTCAGCCTTGAACAGGAAATGGTTAATTTCATCGTGGAAAATGAAAACAACGTTGTCGCCGGGGAAATTCGTAGCAAGTTTTTCCCGATTTTTAGGTAAATTCGAGAGTTATCATTTTTTTGATGGCTTTCGCACTGGGTAGAGTTTTTACATTTTTCATAATAATTATTTTCACTGCAGTATATGTTTACAAAATCATTACTTGCATCGCAAAACCAATTGGTAATAAAACAAAAACAAAAAAAATAGCATTTAATTTCGTGATTTTTTAAGATAATCTCGATCGCTAAACTCTTTGGGATCATGTGTTTAAAAAATAGAGATAAGTATCAAATCAATTACGAATCTAATCGAATCTTTTCGTGAAAAGTAAACCAAGTTCTATTTAGCAATATCAAATTTTGCTTTGCACGGAATTCAAGATTCCTTATCTTTCCAAGCCCAAATATTTTGAAGATACATATTTATGATTCACCAACGGAATTCGTGTGTCACCAACTTCGTCAAAAAATTTTTTTGCCAGAACTCTCAATTTATGCAGTTAAAAGCGATTTTGCTATGCAAATAAACCACATGCAAATTCACCATGCAAGTTTCACCTTCTTTTCTACACTTTTTCACGATTCCTCTGCATAAGAAATTTGACTTCTTCAAAATTTTCCACTTAATCACTCACAGATACTTTTAAATTATAAAACGTTTTTTGAATCATCCAATTCTGCGTATTTCATATACGTACCTACATTAATTTTAAGAATTTTTCCAGGCCTTAATTTTGTATTCAATAACTTATTACATTTTTAGCAAAACAATATTTCTCTCATTTTGGGTACATGAGTATATACATAATTTGTCAAAAAAATTTTTTACACGACAAACAGAAACTTGTAAAAAAACTTGCTGGCGATAATTTTTTTTTTTTGAGTGTGCTGTAGATTTACAGAAATGGCGTGAAACAGTTAGAACATTTTACTGTGCATTAGAAGCTTGAAGACTGGATTTTTCAGTAGATTATCATTTCAGAAAAATGTTACTATAACCATTGTTTAGTAAGTTTTTTTTAACGAACTGAAATTGATTGCGATATGACGTTGGTTTGGTAGAGTAACAATAGGTAATTTTGCAGTGTTTAGATTAATCAACTATCCTTGAGCGTTTGAAATATAATTTATTGTAAGAAAAAAAATGTTACATTCCTTAATTCTCAAAGTCCACGTTTCGAAATTAATTGAAATAATAGAAAAATAAAATAAAGTTATATTTACAGCGAATGAATTAGTGTAAATGAATTTGCAGGCTGGATTTCCCTGATGAACTCAAAAAAGTGTTTTGTTTATTAGATTCCAAATCGATAGTAAGTAGAACTGAAAGTACACTGATTTTGGGTTTTGTTGTTTGGAGTACAAAAAAATGTCAGTTAATTTGTGTTATATTGCAAATTTGTGCCTAATTAAGTGGGAAAAAATTAGGTAGTAAAATTAATGACTTTATTAAAAAATTAAATAAAAAAATTAAGAAAAAATTTGCGTTTTTTCAATAATTTAGAGAAAGTAATTTTTTCCAAGATGAAAATTGGACCGTGTAAAAATTATTATTCGAAAAATTTACCGGAAATGGATTATTTTTGTTTTATTCATAGGAGTCTGTGGAGGAAAAGTCGTTAAAAAATGGTAGTTTAATTGAAAATTTGGAAAATTGCTTGCTCTTAGAACGTTTCACAATCCGTGGTCGTGGGCATGTGTCTCGGATCGGTGCGAGAGACGTGCTGTAAAGTCCTCGAGGATTTCTCTGGCCACGTGCACGGCCCGTTGCGGGGGTTCATCGCGACTCATTTGGCCCCGACCGACGGGCAACATCGAACTTGCGAAGGAAAGTGTCACGTTTTATCTCCAGCAAGTCGAATTCGTCATTGACGCTTCTCACGCGAAGACGAGAAGTCTTTTGGAAAGCGCGAAAGATGTTTTCCTAGGTACATTTGAATTATATTACCAATAAGTTTGAACTCCCGAGAAATTGTTCTAGATGCTCTTATAATACGGGTTCAAATAATTACTTTCCTTTTTCACACATTGTTGAATAAAATATAGTCCTTGATTAGTGTGGAAAAACTTTTTCAACTAATCTGATTACAACGCCCAGATTCATTAAAAAAACTTTTCTACACTAGTGAAGAAATGCACTTTTATGATGTAGTCATGAACCGGCTACTTATTCACATTGAGTAAGTTTCCGAGAAAAATCTTCCTACCTATCACCACAAACTCCGAATCCCCATTTCTAGATAACATCAGAAGCCTTATGAAAGTCTCCAACTCCAAGACACGCTCCGACGTCGACGCCATCGAAACCTTCACCATTTACCTTAACGTCTTAAAAGAATCGCAAGATCACAACTTGAGATTAGACACCGATGAGTCCTACAGACTGCAGATAAATCACAAGAAAAAACACCTCGAAGTGATGATAAACGGGAAGTCGTTTTATGGCGTTCGCCACGGATTGGAAACTTTGAGTCAGCTAATTTGGTGGGATGAAGCGACCGGCAGGCAAGGAGTCCTGAGGGTCATGTCGAAAGCGATGATCGACGACGAGCCGATATTCCGTTATCGGGGGATCATGGTGGACACGGGACGACAATACTTTTCCATGGAGCAATTAAAAAAAGTCATCGACGGCATGGCCGCCTCCAAGCTTAACACCTTTCATTGGCACTTGACGGACTCGCAGAGTTTTCCCTTCGACTCGGCGCGTTTTCCGGAAATGGCGAGATGGGGAGCTTTCGCCGAAGATCAGATTTACAGTCCGAATGATGTTCGGGAACTTGTCAATTACGCGAGAGTCAGGGGCATCCGAATACTTGTGGAAATCGATTCACCGGCCCATGCAGGCGCTGGATGGCAGTGGGGTGAGTTTTCATAGGTTCCCGTCCGTTTTCGGGGATCGCATTTCCGGAATAACTTTAATCGAACATTTTCCGCAAAAAAATCGTTATGAATGAAAGTTGCACACCTTATGAAATTCTTTGAATCTAATGATACCTTTGTAAATATCCGATAACAAATGACTGACGCACTTTTCGGTCATTCATGTTTGCAATAGCAAGATGTATCCATCACTTAGACATCTTTGGATATTCTCATTGTAAGGAAAGTCAAATCTGGAAGAAAGTTTAGCTAATTTTCCGCTTACACGTGAATGTACCGATATTGTCCGTTTAGGGGTAGACCACGGTCTTGGTGAGCTCGCCATCTGCGTTGACCAGCAACCATGGGAAACGTATTGCGGCGAGCCGAATTGCGGCCAGCTCAATCCCATCAACGAAAACTCATACCGCGTCCTCGGCGGCCTTTACGAGGAACTTCTTGGGCTCACCGAAATCCGTGACATCGTTCACCTCGGCGGCGACGAGCTCAACCTCGACTGCTGGGCCCAGTACCAGAACATCACCCATGCGATGCAGACCAGGAACATAACCGATTACCACGTATTGTGGGCAGAGTTCGAGCAGAAGATCCTGGATAGGGTCATCAAGTCCAACGACGTTGTACCGGAAGCGGTGATATTGTGGAGCTCACCGTTGACAAGGCGACCTTACATTGCCTCGTACTTGAACCCGAAAATCCATGTTATACAGTCCTGGGGAGCGAGCAATTGGCCGGAGACGCCGGAGATATTGGAAGACGGGTTCAGGGTGATACTGTCGCACGTGGACGCTTGGTACTTGGATTGTGGTTTTGGGAAGTGGAGAGAGAGCGGTAGCAGCGCCTGCGGGGAGTACAGAACTTGGCAGACGGTGTACAGCCACAGGCCTTGGAAGGAATACGATCTGAAGGGGAGACAACTCATCCTCGGGGGCGAGGCGGCCATTTGGACGGAACAGGTCGGCCAGTCTTCCCTGGAGCCGAGGTTGTGGCCCAGGGCCGCGGCTTTCGCCGAGAGAGTATGGTGGGTTTAAACAGTTTTGAACTAAAGTCCCTGTAAATGAAAGTTTGGACACGTCCATATAAGCGTGTGAGTTGGAGTGAGAACTATCTATCCTTTACTTTTCGAGCGGAAAATGGCGGCTGCTGACATCATTGGTAGTTGTGTCACAGTTGTGTAGTAATAGAGACCCTGTAAGAAGAGAGACTGGCCATTATGAAGTATAGCTCTCATTGGTGGACCTAAATCGAGGCTGGAAAATGGCGGCTCCAATCGGAGCTCTTGCTTTGAGCGCGATAATTCAAATTTTGAAAATTCAGTTTAAAATTATGTACAGGTAACATTGAAAAATAATATTTTTTTATACTACATTTGACACAAACTTTACAGATCGATAGAGTTTATGTATAGAAAGAAGTTTAGAAAGTTCATTTAAAATAAAAAAAACTGATGGCAAAAAATTACACACTAATTACTCTGTGTATTTTAAATTAATATTTTTCAATGTTCGTCCTATTTTATTTGTCAAATATTTTACTAACACATGTTTTATAAAGCTATCGCTCATATTATTTAACAAAACTATTTGATTTTTAAAGAATTATATAATTTTCGATTTACTTAACGATACTTAATGTTCCATATTTATGCAAATACGATTATGTTGTTAAAATTCATACCACGTAATTTTTATAGTGCTCAAAGGAATCGTAAAGTATGTGAAAAATAAAGTTGAATGCTAAATGCTTGTTTATTTAAATTTATTCACATGTTATCTGATAATTAACAAGTTTGTATGTAAATTATTAGCAGTAAAACTGATTGAAACGCTCTACGTACAAAGAACTTTTCTGCGAATTCGTCAGGCTATGAAGTTGGTATTTTAAATACTGTGTTTAAACATAATTAGTTTAATTCGCTTGGAGGTCATAAATTTTTCAAGTTCAAAAGCAGTACGTAAATAAGCGGAGATAGGAATTTATGTTTTGAAGTGATTTCGTATCTTTTAGATGTGAAATGATTTTTGAATCTTCTTTTTTTTGTTATTGATGATGTTTAGGGAATTTATTTTTTAATTTACTACCGTGAAATAAAATTTCTTAATAATTATAACTTAACTTAAAAATAATGTGGAAATTTAAGATTTCGAAATTTTTAACTGATGAATTTTCATGAATTTATTTATTGAATTTCCAACATTTTCGTTCATCGTTCTACAAGTAAATTTATACTTTGATAGTTTTGAAAAGAAATTCTCTGAATTTGTTACAGTTTTTATTCACTTTTAAAAAATGTTTGGATAATTTGCGATAAACCTGGACATTAAATGTCATAAATTTCGATTTTTGAATCTAAACCTTGATGTTAAAAAATTTTTGGTTTGATAGCTCATATTTTAAAATTTTTCTGGCAAGAGAAATTCATAAATACGGTCACATTATTTTAAAAATCAAATGCTAGTGAATTCGAAAATAACGTACGTGATGACATCCGAAATCACGAGAAAGTTTTCCTTAAAAATTTATCAGAATATCGTAATTTTTTTTTTCTTTCCAAAAATTTTATTTATAGTGTAGGAAAATCCAAAATACCGTTAGATTCTATAAAAAAACTCTTGAATTCGTCGCAGTTTTCTTGCAATATCAAAAAATCTATAGATATTTCGCGATAAATCTAAAAATCTTTCCATGCATTCAGAATCATTAATTTAATTCCAGAATCCAGACTTTTGAATTAAAAAATTGTCAAATCAAAACTTCATACTCAAAATTGATGTACCAGCAAAATTTACAAATAAAATTATATTCTTATTAAAAATCCTGAAAAACTTTCTCCGGAAAACTTATTGATTTTTCAATTTCAAAAACTCAAAAAAGAATAAGAAATTTTCTAAACATGATCTCATACGCTAGTGATTTTTATTTATTATTATTTTTTATAAAATTTTTTTTCAATTTGTTTTTATTAGTTTTTTTATCAAGTTTTATTAACAAAATTTAAAAAACTTGACTGGGAATTCGAAAAAATGGTGTTTCTTTTTTAAAAAAATTAGAAATTTCTTATAAGAATTCTATTTCTTATAAGGTTGATCTTGAAAAATTCTAATAATAAAGAAACTTTTTTTTAAAACTAGTCACACCATTTTAAGAAATTTCAAATTTCTTATAATAAAAGATGGAAACCTTGTACATTTCTTATGAACTGAAATTTTAATGAAAAAAATTTGATATAAACATTTCTACAGGAAATAAAATTTTATAAGAAAAGTTTATGATACAAGAATCTTAAAAGTTCGACCTTTTTTTAAAACGACAAATTTCCTCGTCGATGATTGAATGAATTTTTTTTTGTCGACCATTTTTATGGGTTTCGCTGAATTTACTTTTTTGAGCTTTTCCATCATTCATGCATTGTAAAAATTGAATCTTATTTTAAGATGCAACAAAATCAAGGCACGTCTTGATTTTTCAATTTCAAGTCGTCTCTTAATTTTGTTGCATCTTAAAATAAGATTGACTTTCTAGAGTGTGGTAAATCTCAGAAAAAAAATTCTCGTGTGATTTTTCAACGTTGTAAACTTTTTAAACATCTTTTTTAGTGAAACTTGAACTGAAAAACTTTTTTGAAAAATATGTTCCAGGAGTGATTTAGAAACAAATGGCTTATCGGTCGACGAAAACGTTTACACAAGATTAGCGGGTCACATAGAAATATTAGCGAAAAGGGGGATAAAGTCCGAGGCCATGTGGCCCCAATGGTGCACACAAAATCCGGGAAAATGTCTTTGACCGCGACGAAAATCGAAGACTAACGGCAGTCACACTAAAGTCGCTCTCACCAACGGTAAGTCTGTACTGAAAGTACAATTTTTTTTATTTTCGCCATTGCTAAGACTGCACATCTACGTGACTTAACGAATTTTCCGAAATTCATCGCAGTGCAGGATAAATTACTTAAACCCAGAAAATGTTCGACGTCTGGTGATAAAGTTTTCCAGGTTCAAAAACCTTGTGAAACAGTCTTTCGATGGATCAGAAAAAAACCTCGATATTTTGATATTCGATAATAATTTAAGTATTTCGAAATTGCAACGACGAAAAACGTAATGTTGCAAAACTCTGGCTATTGACTGTGAAAAAAGTTGGATAATTTATTAGGAATTTTAGTAGAACATAGCGACGTTACGTTTTGGGGAGCAGGGTGTCTAATTTAGAAATTTGGCGGTTTTGAAAATGTTCTGAAAATTTTTCAGAACCTGGAATAAGAGGTTCAGGCCAATTCGAGAAGTAAATCTCGAATATATGAATATTCTGACATTTTAATTTGACTTTTAAGACGACTCGGAAGGCATTCTCTTTTCTTCTTTCTTCCTCTCATTTGCTTTCCATTCTATGCATCTCTCTCACACTACAGTAGCTTCCGAGTCGTCTTAAATAGACAAATTTAGAATTTGTCTATTTGTCAAATGAAATTCAAAAGCATTTAAAATTGAAAAAAATTGTATTCTCTTTTTTCTAAAGATCTAACTTGATAGAAATTCACGTAGAAAATTACAACTTTCGAATAAATAATTTTTACCATTGATTACTTAAAATTTGATTTTTCAAATGTTTTACCTCGACCTATTTTCCTTTCATTTAGTCTGAAGAAAAGATCTTTAAATAAATATTTTCGAAATTTACCGAAGCAAGAGTTTGGAATTTAAAAACTTATGATATACATTTCGTTTATATTAATGTTCGGAAATGAGGAAAATTAAAAAAATACAATTCCAGAAATGAGAAAAACTCTAGAAAATTGAATGTCAAACTTGGAATTTTGAATAAAATGAATGAAATTAATAGAATGGCAACATTTTAATCATAATCTCGTTCGTGTTTTAATTGGACACCCTGTAAACAAAAAAAAAATTTTTTTTTTAATAAATTGACAATATTTTACCGTAAACGACAAACATTGTTTTGACGAAAAAGAAAGATTACGAGGCAAAGCCGAGGATTGTAATTATTTACGTCAAAATTTTCATTTATGTTATGATATTATTTAAATTAACGAGTCAATTACAAATGTTATCTAGCCAATGTTTTCGATTGAAACACATAAAATATCCATTTCTTGAAACGAAATTTCACAGTATCCGAATCTAAAAGAAATGAAAATTTTATGGTGCGTGCGTAGCACCACGATATTACAAAATAAGTAGAAAACATAAATGATCGTGTTGCGTTCCGATAAAAGCGCTTAAACTTAAGATAGTAAATAAATAATGAACGTTAGTTCGATATTGTAACTCACATTCGTCAACTCAAACCATAAAAACTTACGTCTTAAGTTTTTTTCATGTCAGTGTTTAAAAAAATCGAGGTGGCCATTTTCGAAAGTTTATGCAAGATTTTAAAATTATTTTTAGACATGATTGAGATAGTTTCTTGAATGGGTTTTTAATTTTTATAGATCTGAACTTTTTTAAATTGTTCTTTGGGATACGTTAAGATAATTCAGATAAATTAGGATAATTTATCTGAGCCATCTTAATTTGTCTAATGTTAAATTTTTAAATCATATAATCAGTTTAAAATATACATCAGAACAAAAACTTGAAAATAACTGATAATTTATCCTAAAATTTGAAACTCAAGTTTTGGCATTTTCATACAATTTTCATAAACATTCCAAAACAAGAATTTCTCAAACTCGGAGTAAGTACGGTTTCTCTTAACTGTACTTATTTTTTTAACGGTGGCCACCTTGAAAAAACTTTCACTCCAGAAAAAAATGCAATGAATAACCAAAGAATCGATCATTAAATGAATACTGCACGTTTTTTATTTTTACTCACGTGGAACAAATGATGAATGTAAATAAAATACAAAGCAAACTCGGCGAAAGCATATTGATAATTATAATTATTGTATTTTATTGACGATATCATGAAACACAAATGTATATGGTAATGATAATTGTGGTGTATTGATATACGTCATAATTTAGTGATTCAAAATGATAGTTAAAATTTTATTCTTGTGATCTGCGACAATCTCGACAGTAATTTTATGGCCACGCTGTTCCTAAATCATGACTTCGCTGAGATTGCTTTGGAAAATTTCGTGGCATCCTGAAAAAAAATGAATTGAAATTCAATCTACTTTTAAACTAAGAAGATTTGTGAATTTTTGACGAAGTTTAACAATTTTGACACATTTTGAGGCATATTTGTTACCTTTCGAAATTTTCAAACCGTGAAACAAAAGTGATAAAATTAAAATGAAAACGATAAAAACTTATTTAAATTTCGTGGAAAATTTTTCTAGGTATCTGGTAACGTTGATTGGGAATATATAAGAGAATAACACGAAATGAAACGAGCATTTAGACATTGTTGTTGATAAAAATTTCTATGTGAAATACCTATACTTATAGGACTTGCATAAAATTTAATTTTTTTCAGAAAGTCACGTACAATTATGTGTTACAAATTTTCAGAATTATGGATAGTAAAAAATAATTACTACCACGATAATCGTCGATATGACTCGTTTTTTTCTTTTTCATTCAATTTTTATTACACTATCGTGGAAAGTTAATCTTTCTGTTCACAGATTATCGGTGTTGCAAAATGAATGTCGAATAAAATTTGTGAATTTAAAGTAAATATCATGCCTTACATAGATTTAAATTGAAAAAATAATTCCAATGATGATGATTTCAGTTGCTTTTAACTAAAAACAAACTCAGAAATTACAGGGTTGTTGCGAACATGGAAGATCTGGAATTATGAAAAAAGTTTTCTTTCACACGTGAATTTTATGCTTCAAGTTAAAATTTATGTTGAGGAATATTAGGGGAGGGGGGGGGGTAAGGGATAACTTGAAACAAAATCACTTTTTTCGCTGATTTTTTACGGAGATACAGCTCAAGCAAACTTATTCAAACTTTTTTTAAATTATAAAGCATCATCTAGAGAATATTTTTGTAATTAAATATTGAAAAATAAGCTGGTGACAGAGCGTTTCCTAAAACGTCTTTTTGAAAACACGTTGTACGGTGAGCACAATAACTCAGCGTAGAATTATCGGAAATCAAAAAAGTTGCACGGAAAAAATTTTTTGGCAAAAATTACCAAACAATACAGGAATCGCTGGACAATGGTGAAATTTTGTCACTTTTTCCCAAAAAATATAGTAATTCGCTGGACAATGGTGAAATTTTGTCACTTTTTCCCAAAAAATATAGTAATTTTTACCACATTTTGGGTAAGAAATCTTAAAATATGGTAAAAATTACTATATTTTCGGAAAAAGTGACAAAATTTCACCATTGTCTAGCAATTCCTGTATTGTTCGGTAATTTTTGCCAAAAAATTTTTTCCGTGTGGTCAATTTACTTAAAGTATGAGTTGATTCTCTTCCCCCCCCCCCCGGACGTTGTAAAGTTATTATTTTCATTTTTCAACAATTCGTGGGCTATTGAAGCAAAAAATGCGATTTTGCGCTAAATTTTCCGCCATTTTTAAAATAAAAAACTACCTAAATATACAAATGGAAAAATTTGAAAACCGTAGGGGGGAGACATTTTATACTAAGAAAGTATCGAGAGTATGTTCCAATGTTGAAAAGAATCGGTCAAGTAGATTTTGCAGAATCGTGCTCACAGACTCAAAAAATTGGTTTTCAGAAAAACGCGTTAATAATTTGTTTATTTCTCAAAAAATTTGAAAAAAAAAAAAAATTTTTTGGGACTTACATTGAATCATCAATTGATTTGAAATTGAATTAAACTTCAAGAAAACGTAAAAAAAGAAAATCGGATTTCTGAATCTGCTTATTCCTTACCCTCCCCCCCCCTCCCCCTTAAATTTTAGAGCGTTATTATTTTTTTGATATTTCGTGAATTATTTCAATTATTTCATTCAGCTCCTGAAAGTTTGGAAAAAACGTATAAAGTATCTTTAAAGTCGAGGAAAAATTCGAATATTTTCAGATATATTTAGAAATTTTCTAAAAAATTGTAGATATGAAAAAATTAAAAATAAAACATGAAAAGTAATTCAGAGAATTTCTCGTATTTTTTATTATATTTTAAATTTTTCAACAGTCTCGTTACTCCGGAAAACGACCTGAAAAATCAAGAGTAAAACCAACTTTGAAAATTTGACATTTTTATCAAAATTTAAATTTCTTCAATTTTCACAGAACTGCAACAACCTTGTAATTACATTTTTCAAAAAAAATTTTTACCTGCATAGTTTACGAGTGAAATTTTTCTATTAGAAATAAACTAGAAATGATTCCTTGAATTTCCAAATATTTTTATTCCACTAGAATTCCAAAACAATCGTATTGTTCTTGTATTACCATTTAATCGTAGCGTTTTGTGATTTAGGTTTTTTACCTCGTAATTGTAGTATTGTACATCCTGTTTGTTTTGTAATACAAAACAAAAACAGGTTGCAACAATGTAGATTTAGTGCGATTTTGCGATCTAACGTAGTACAGTTCATTCACTTACGATTTTACACAATTTTTTCGCGATCAAGTTTTTAATTTATTCGCCATGTTTTCTTACTAGATGCAATAATATGTTTTGGATTCGTTTACAACGGTAGTTTACTTAATTTAGTTTTATTTCTAATCGAGAAAAACTTAGTGTAAAAAATAGACGTTACGAGTATTGAAAAAAGAGAATATTTATCGAAATGCTAATCGAATTTTCGGGTAGCGTTCCTGAAAATGAGGCCAATGTATATTGTACATACGAACGTGACTTTTTATGCATTAAAAACGTTTATGGAAAATGATATTTTCTTGTTGCTTATTTACCTAGCCAATGAATTTTTTGCATTTCAGCATCCATTGTGTTGACATCGTTGTAAATTCCATAATGGTATCATTTTGGAAAATTCTCACAACACGTTTTTATTTTAATTTTGACGAACAATGCTACATACATTCATTTTATTTTTATTCATTTTGTTTTTCTTATTTATTATTTGTACTGTGATGTTTGTATTAGGTCTTGAAAATGAACACGAAGAAGGGTCGAAACGTCGACTATTGAATAAAAAGAAAATTTTTGACTGAGAACGTGGATTAACTTAATGACACTCACAATGAATTTTCCTATAACGTTATATAGAATTTTCTTATTCAAACGTGGATATTTTTCACAAGTACATGTTTTTATTAATTTATTGCAATACATGAATGGTACGATATTCGATGAATTGCAAGAAGAAAGTAATATCGATTTCATATCGTTCGTATTCTGCAAATCAATGTAATACCAGTGTAAGTACACACATCGAGAATGTAAATCTACATGAAAAAGTCGTCAAATAGAAAATTATTTATAACTTTTTGCGAAGTTCGATAGAATAAATTCACTACCATCGAGAAATCCAATAATGCAGAGTTCCTGGATAGCTTTACAACGAATGACTAATATGATCTTTTCATGAGACAATAAGTAAGTTTTCAGAAAATCAGAAGTGAAAATATTCTAGTGAAGTTTTTTCATTGAAGTGTAAAATTTGCATTTTTTCCATGTTTCAAACATATTTATAAGATTAAAAATGATAATATACTAAATTCCTCAAGATTTGCGAATTATGAAATCAAATTTCGAAATGTTACGAACATATTATAAATTTTCAGGTTTTATCTCTATGAAATGAAATGTTTGCATTAATTTAATTGCATTCATTGCACTCATTAATTTTATTTAATTAATTACAATTAAAAATTGCATTAAGAATAGAAAAAAAACTTTTTTTAATATTAAGAATATTTGCATTATTCAATTTATACTTTGGCTCGAACGAATTTTTTCTTTCTTCAAATTTCAAGTTTTCAAACTTTCGTTTCCAATCTTAGAATTGTACATGTTTAAATTCAATACTTTAATATTAACATATTTGGATTTGAGAGGAGTATTTTATTTGTTTTTTTACAACTTTTCAATTTCTCATGCACTAAAATTGGCAAGTATCAATTTTCGATTTGACAATTTACAAATTTCTGGATTTTTAAATTTAATCTGTATTTTGATGATTGAAGGGAAATGTTTTTTCAGTCTAAATATCAATTTTGAGCAATTTTTATAACTATAATATAAGCCTTGGAAATTCGTCTAAAATTATGTATTACTAAAAAAAATTGCAAATATCAGTCTTTTAAATTCAAGGTAAAATATTTCAATTTCTTTCGTAGTTTGATTTTTATTATCTTCATATGATTTGACATTCAAAAACAAGTTTTATTGTGGTTTTTTTACTTTCAAAACCAGCGGTTACATAAAATAAATTTTAAAGTTTGGCGCTTTTTATTATTCAAACTTGTTAGGTTCGTTTTTTAATCTTGTGTATTTTTCAATGTTTGCTTTTTTTTCAAAAATATTCATTTATGAAAAACTGTACTTATAATTTCATCATTTCCAGAACAAAGTTTTTGAGTCGAAAACATTGAATTTTTCATATTTTAGAAAACTTTTTTTCTGTATAAAAATTCACCTTTCGAAATTCATAATTACGGAAATCTAAGGTCACAGAATATTTAACATTGTTTTTATTGACGTGTTTTTCCTTAATTATTTACATATTTAACAATAAAAATTCGAATCGAATACATATTAAAATAAATAATCGTAAAATTTTATTATGTTGAGATTTCGTTTATAAAACAACCAAAATTTCAACTAAAAATACAAAACACAGATTTTGATAAAAAAATTTTTCCCTTGCTTATATGTAAATCGAACTTTGTAAACTATTTCTCTATAAATTATGTATTTTTTGCATTTATTCCTGTAGAAAAATAAATTTCAAAAAAATAACTACATTTACTCTATCAATGGCATCAAAATTAAATTTTTTAATCATGATGTTTTTATTTAGATTGATGCCTTTCGCCACACTTTTACGATGATTTTTCATCACTCGTTACGGTGGTTAATAATAGGAACATGTTGAGCACGTGGCGCCACGTGTCAATACGTAATTTCGTGAATAATATACACCGCATTGACGGATGATTGCGGTGAATAAGTCATGGGATAGTTCACACTTCATTATTTAGAGTGTGTAATTTTCACTGGTACAATGAGCCTACCAACAAAACCATCTCTAAAGAAAGCCAAATTGAAAACAAAAATGTATACTTTCCGTCGAAAATATAAAATAAATAATAATGAAAGAAGGAAGAAAGGGGTGGTTATTTAAGAAAAAATGTTTTTAATGTTACATGAATTGAAATTTTCAGTACTTATTCGTATTTTTGAAATTTACAAGAAATCACATGATTTTAGTTTAATGTTTTTATCAAAATGATTATAACATTTGCATCGGTTTAATGTCGATTTTGAGGAATGCGACTTATGATTTTTGAGTTTTTATTTATTTAACTTTTCTTTCTTCAAATTTCAAAAGAGGCTCCAATACCTACAAAATTTCTGATACTGAAGAAATTCCAAAAAGTTTAGGTTTTGCTGAACTTGAATACAATTTTCCTAAATAAAACAAAAAAACAAGAATTATTTTTTGGTGCAGTATGTCTTCATACATTACATAAACAAATAAAAATTAGTTTTGCAAGTGTTTGTAAGGCAATGATAACTTGTGCAATGATTTTCTCTGCTGTAAATAATTGTTGAAAACATTTTCTACCACTATTACGTTTAGCAAGAAAAAAATGCAGCTACTGCATATTCAAATAACAATTTGACTTTTTATTTGGAGAAAAACGAAAAAAATGGCCTTTTTGAAATATTACACGAGTATGTTCAAGGGTTGTACTTGTAAAAACTTTGGGCGAAAATTTTTTTGTCACAAAAAAGTATTGCAGTGATGTAATCTGAAATATCTAAAATAAGTGAAGTTGTTTCTGATTTATTTTCGTAAAAAATGAACATTATTAAAAAACTCTATTATCCATAAAAATTTCACATAATGTACGCGCCTTAGTCTCTATTTCCAAATTTAAAACATTTTTCAATATAATAAAAAACTGAGTCTTTGAGTACGATCTCTTTAAATTTTGAGGAATTTCGCACAATTTTCAATAATTATCAAACGATTTCTCAAAGGTATTTATTATTATCATTATTCTTATTATTAATATTATTATTATATAAATATAATGTTCTGATTTTTCAATAGAAATCAATATTCAATATATTTATTATAATAATTAATATTATATTTATTATGATAGATATTTATTATTTTATTATTAATATATTTATTAATATCCAATATCAATAAAATGAAAATCAAGCCAATATAATTCTACAAAGAAATATCCTAAAAAAATTTACTTTGGAACAAATATATTTTGGGAAAATGCTTCTTTGGAAACGGCATTTTTTGGGAAAATTGTCTTTGGGAAAAATGTACTATTTTTTATATTAAAAATGATTACTATTATATATTTATTGTAGTACTATTATTATTATTATTATTATTATTATTATTATTATTATTATTATTATTCTATAATTATTATATTTTGATTTTTCAATATAAATAAATATTCAATATAAATAAAATGAAAATCAAGTCAATATAATTCCACAAATAAATATCCTAAAAAAATGTATTTTCGGAAAAATGTACTTGGGAATAAATATACTTTGGGAAAATGCTTTCTTGGAAACGGCATTTTTTGGAAAAAATGTCCATTGGGAAACTTTATTTTGGGAAAAATGTACTATTTTTTATATTAAAAATTATTAACATTATATATTTATTGTACATAGTAGGTACCCCTTATTATTGTTAAGTATATTATTGTTATTATTGTTATACAGGGTGTACCAAAAAGAAATCTAATATTCCTTTTTAAATTTCGAGTCGAAAAGTCCTTTGCCACTTTTTACAAAACTCAAAATCAAAAAAGTTATTCAAGTTTGCAATTTAAACAATAAACGTGCCTTACTAGGAGTGGGGATAAAAACCACGTATTAAAATTTACTCAAATTTTCTTCATACTTTTCTGAGTCTAAAAGTCCTTTACCACTTTTCGCAAAACTCAAAATCATAAAAGATATTCTAGTTAGAAGTTTCAACCAATCAGATTTCTCAGATTTCAAACTCGAATGTCTTTTTTTGTTTTGAGTTTTTTGAAAAGTGGCAAAGGACTTTTCGACTCAGAAAAATATGAAGAAAATTTGGTTAGAGTTTAGTTCGTGGTTTTTATCCCCACTTGTCGAAAAAGCGCATTTATTGTTTAAATTTTAAACTTGAATAACTGTTTTGATGTTGAGTTTTGTAAAAAGTGGCAAAGGACTTTTCGACTTGAAATTCAAAGAGGAATATGAGATTTCTTTTTGGTACGGGGATTTTGGTACACCCTGTATAATCATAATGTTTAGATTTTTCAATTTAAATAAATATTCAATATATTTATTATATTTATAATATATTCGATTTATTACTTTATTCATAATATATTTATTGATACTCAATTTCATTAAAATGAAAATCAAGTCAATATAATTCTGCAAAGACATATCCTAAAAAAACATATTTTGAGAAAAATGTACCTTGGAACAAAAATATACTTGGGGAAAACGCTTCTTTGGAAACGGCATTTTTTGGGAAAAATGTCCAGTGGTAAACTTGATTTTGGAAAAAGTGTACTACAATATTCTCAACATACACATTGCAAATATTTGAGACTTTTAGATTAAGCCTAAAAAACACTCAGAATTTACGGCTTTTCCCTTAAACTCCGAGTTTTTTTGTATTCACCCTCGTAGAATGAAACGATGATGGCGACCAAGTTTAGGGGTTGTCGGAGGGTGCAAAACGCGAGCTTTTCATTGGAAGATAAGAGATGCTGCGACGTCTAGGCGTGGTCCAGGGGATGTAACAACCCTGCGTTATCTCGCTGTCGAATCGAGCTTTCGCCAGAAGTGCTCGTGCAATCAAACAAAACACATTTAAGACATGTGAAATAATTTATTAATGAACATTCAACGATATTTCGGCCCATTTTTTATCACAAACGGTGAATTCGGACATTTTACGAGCAGTGAAAAATTAGTAACTCTAATTGCAATTATTTCATTTCGATTTGTTCGGAGTAGCAAAGTTTATAGTTTTGTTATTTGTTGCTATTGTTTGTTGGTGATGCTTGGACTCCAAAATTTATTGCAGTTTCCAGGTAAGATAGTGATAATTCCAATTTTTTGAATTTCTGTTTATACAGTTTCAAGATTTGTTGCGAATTCCTTTTTAAATCTTTTTTCGAAAATGAATTAATGTGAGTTAAGTTAAATTACGTTACATAAACTCGTAATTTAAAATTAATAATAACAAATAAAATAACAAATTCCTAAAAACCGTCGGAAAATTACATTCTGAAATCGTTCATTTTTTCATTTACAATGATCCTAAATTTGGAATCTCATATTCGTAAAAATATCATATTTATCAGGTTTTATGATACATCGATTTTTCTTCTCAAGTTTACAAAAATTTTTGAGGTTTTAACAAATTTACGAAAAGGTTCGAAAATCTCACGATTTTTAAATACTTATTCTAAAAATATAAAAAATTTGTGCTTTTGGAACTAGAAATTTCATAAATGAATAGCTAAAAATTCCTTATATAATTAATTAAAATTTGATGAAATTTTACGTAGCAGCAAATAACTCTACTCAAAAAAACTTCTTTATTTCGTTCCTAAGTGAATTTCGAGTATTTTTTCGTATTTTATCACTTTAATAACATTCAGGGAAAAGGTTATCACGTTAAGTTTAACTATTGTAAAGAAAAAATCAAAATAGTCTACCGAATGCGCATTTAAATTAATTATTCATCACGCAATGCGTATGCGGCAAACCAACTCATTCAGTATTTACATAGACAAGTCCCCAGTGACAAATAACTTCGGAAATCGCGTGAAACTTCGATTTCAAGTACAGCATTTGTATGGATTTTTCCCCGTCAGACTTGTCAATATTTTAGAAGAAATTCGAACCGAAGCAATTCGCAAGATCGAACCTTTAATTTCATGGCTTTCGCTTGCATTTTTAATTTTTGTGGTTCTACGAAAAAAATTTTGCAGTTTATTTGAGAATTACCTTAAAAAAAATCCTGAGAAATCACCAGAACTTTGGAAAATTCTAATTAAACTTAAGATTTGAAAGAAATTTCGATTGTTACAAGAAAATTTTATAAAGATTTATTTAATTTGTTCAATTGATTGGGTACGGTAATGTCCAAAAAATATTATAAAACCAAATTC
This sequence comes from Platygaster orseoliae, assembly GCA_030522825.1. Lineage (NCBI taxonomy): Eukaryota > Metazoa > Arthropoda > Insecta > Hymenoptera > Platygastridae > Platygaster > Platygaster orseoliae. Next base: position 19,158 of record JAPYZL010012326.1, read on the forward strand.
TACCAATTTAGGGAAAGATTGTTTAAATATAACATGTAAGAGATATGTTTCTGAATAATATATTTACAATAGTATAAGCAGTAAATAAAAAAAAACATGTAACATGCAAAACTTTACGAAAAATGTTTTAATAAATGTAAAAAACATGAAAACAAGAAAAAAAACTTACGAATTTCAGCTCTAGAAAATTTCCTGAAACTCTAAATTTTAATTAAATTTTTACAATAAATTATATAACATCTTTGTGCGACGATCAATTTTTGATTTCGAAAAACTTTATAACAATATGAAGATTAAATACCTAAAAATACCACACATAAATCAATTAATAATTTCTAGTTTAACCGAATCATTAAAATTTTTTACCAATAACATTTCTAAAAGTTATATTATATTCTAGATTATTTTTAAAATTTCAAAAGTTTTGGACCGTATTCGTATGATGAAACATTTTTTGATTTTCAAAAATGTAGTATATTACACGGTTTCTGTAATTTTTTGGAACTTAAAAATTTTTCACCATGTACAAAATTTATCAACATTATCTGAAATTCAACAAATTATTCTAATTTCATAGAATTTACGATAAATTGGAGAACTATCCTAATGCTTTTCTATTTTTGCGTATAATAATTTTTCGTAATTTTTCAGTACTATCAAGTTTTTGAAATTTATTTACAAAATTTAAAAAAACTATGCACTTTTCCAAAAAATTAAAGAAAAAATATAAAAATTAATTTTAGTTCTAGGAAATTGTCGTAATTTTTAACAATAATACGAGATTTTTCGACATTTTCTGAAACTCCAAATTTTGATTGAATTTTTACAATTATATAACATCTTTTTGCAAAGATGAATTTCTGATTTCAAAAAACTTCAAAATAGAATGAAAATTAAATACCCAAAAATAACACGCAAAAATCAATCAAATAATTTCTAGCTTAACAAACCATTAAAATTTTTAACAAATAACATTTCTTGAAGTTATATTATATTATAAATTATTTTTAAAATTTCAAAAAGTTTTGACCGTATCCGTATGATGAAACATTTTTTGATTTTCAAAAATGTAGTGTATTACACGGTATCTGTAATTTTTCGGAATTTGCAAATTTTACACGATGTACAAAATTTATCAACATTATCTGAAATTCAACAAATTATTCTAATTTCATAGAATTTACGATAAATTGGAGAACTATCCTAATGCTTTTCTATTTATAATAATTTCTTGTAATTTTTAAGTACTTCCAATTTTTTTTAATTTATTTATAAAATTAAAAAAAACTTTACACTTTTCCAAAAAATAAAAAAATTACGAATTTTAGTTGTAGGAAATTGTCGTAATTTTTAACAAGAAATTTTTGAACATTTTCTGAAACTCCAAATTTTGATTGAATTTTTACAATTATATAACATCTTTTTGCAAGGATCAATTTCTGATTTCAAAAAACTTCAAAATAGAATGAAAATTAAATACCCAAAAATAACACGCAAAAATCAATCAAATAATATCTAGTATAACCGAACCATTAAAATTTTTAACTAATAACATTTCTCAAAGTTATAATTTAAAGTTATAAAGTTATATTCTAGATTATTTTTAAAATTTCAAAAATTTTAGACCGTATCTGTATGAAGAAAAATTTTTTTATTTTTAAAAATGTAGTATATTACACGGTATTTGTAATTTTTCGGAGTTAAAAATTTTTTCACAATGTACAAAATTTATCGACATTATCGAAAATTTAACAAATTATTCAAATTTCATAGAATATACGACAACCTGGAGAATTATTTCAATGCTTTTTCATTTTCTTTATATTTTAACAATAATAATCCAAACAAAATTGATTAAAATTTGGGTATAATAATTTTTCGTAATTTTTATACTTCCAAGTTTTTGAATCATTTTTTCATAAAATTAAAAAACCATACACTTTTCCAGAAAATATGATAATGATAATAATATACAAAAGTTCTGAACAATCTCTGTAATTCTGCGAATCACTTAAAAAATTATCGGCTATTTAGAAAATTTTCACAGTTTTTTGATTTTTTCAAAATTTTGAAATTTCGAACATAATACAAACTATTCAAAGATTTTAAGTACGATTAAAATAATAAGAAAATTTGAACATTGAATTGGATAGATATAAAAATCTTTGGTCATTACGGTTTGGACATTGTGGCCTCCTACTGTTCAGTAATATAAAAATAACCAATTTTTTTTTGACTTACATTGTTTATACTTTACACATAAACATTTCAAGGAAATTTTAACGATCAAGTAAATATAAGTTTCTCTGGCTTGAGGGCAAAACAAACAAATCGAATCTTTCACCCTTCCAATAAAATTACAGATATTGACAAAAGTAATTATTCCGACGAAGATTCGATTATGTCGTCAATATTTTTCCTCTGCTAAAGTCTATTAGTAATTTTTGCACATACTTATTGATTGTTTACGTGGAAAAAATTACGAATAACCTTCCGAGATTGAATTTTGGATGTTAACTAATAATTTTCCTTCGTTTTTTCGTTATCTCTGCAGATATTTAACTTCTTTTTTGAATCGCCCATGAAAGTTGATTTTTCTACGTAATCTAGAGTTAAACAAAATTTTTTTGTTTTCAATCTTCATTTTTCCCTAATTTATATTAACAGATTATGGACAGGGAAGCTCTTCTTCCTATCTCAACCTGCTGTAATCTGAATTTGACACCGAGAAAAAGGTTTGTCAACAAGGTTTTTGTACAACAAATTTTTTAATTCAAAAAGCAAGTTATTTCCCGATGTTTATAAAACGTAAATAGAATGATGTCAAGGTTTTTGGCACACTTTTTACATAATTCACGTGAACGAGTGTATGATTAGTTGTAGGATTTCCTGAAGGACGAGAATAAAATTTCTAACTACTGTTCATTTTCTATTTTTAAAAAAATACTTTAAAGTTATTAACTCGAAATCCTTTGTGTTTGTGCATTTTTAAATGAAAAACAAGAATAAATAAATGGCAGAATAAATTTTTCTTATATGCTAAATTTTTTTAGAGATAGAGAAATAGGAATGATAAACGGCGGTCACAATGTGGTAAACGGAATTGGTTCTGGAACAATTCCACTTTCGAGAGAAGAAAGACGCCGAAAACGAAGAGCTACGCAAAAATACAGAACAGCACATGCAACTAGGTAAAATATGTTGTTAAACAAATCAAAATTTCATAACAAATTAATGGATTCTCGTGCAGTTAAAAAAAAATACAGCTGAATTTCTTATTTTTGCATTTTACTGAATTATTTCCAACAGAACAACAAAAGTAATAGTAAATAGATATTTTTTTTAATTTAGGGCAGTTAAAAAATGTTCTCTGTTGAAATTCAAATTCGGAATATTGAAGAAATTATAAATCAACCACAATGTAAAAAATAACTCAAAACCGTTGTTTTAATTATTATAAAATAACAATTGAAAAATAATTTTCGAATATTTTTACACAGAGAAAGAGTGCGAGTCGAGGCTTTCAACCTCGCCTTCGCAGAACTTCGAAAATTACTACCGACTACACCTCCAGACAAAAAATTGTCGAAAATTGAAATTCTACGACTGGCTATTTGCTACATTATGTATTTAACTCATGTTCTTGAAGCATGAATAATTTCGATTTTATTTCGAAATAACGAACATTCTCATGGCTGTGTTTATTTTTACGACGTTTTTCATCTATGAAACTCACATGATTTTTCGTTCTTCGATTTTCTTATTCATGTAAAATTATAGAAAAACATTTTCGTATTGTTCATGATATAATTTTGCACACAGTTTTTATTTTGCAAAAGAAAACATGAGGTATTTTGTGAAAATGATCCTCTGAATAATAAATTACTAAGGCATTCGCAGGGTGTGTTTTTTAAGGATTTTATGATAATCTGAAAACCTCGAATATTTTTTTAGATAAGTTTTGAATTAAAAGTTTTGTAGTTGAAATTTCTAGCAGCTTCTGAATATTTTTAACAGTATTTCGTTATCAACTATTTTAGGAATAAGTTTTTAAAAAATTTACAATATGGTTGTCACAACCTCATGAATAGTAATATTTGCCCCAACTATTTTCATGGTGTACACAACCTCATTAAATTTGTGGTTACTGCAACAACATTAAAAGTTACTGCAATTTTTGTGAAGCTTGTAGTAACTTTTAATGTGGTTGCACCAACCACAAATGAGGTTGTGTACACCATAAAAATAGTTTGGGCAAATGTTACTATTTATGAGATTGTGACAACCATATTGTTTTTTCCGTGTATACAAATTTCTATATGTTTCAAAAACTAATGCACATTAAATACTCTAATTAAACGAAATAACGAGTGCAACCCAAGTTGCGCTAACTCTGTCAGAATGGCAAATATCTAATTTTTTTTTTTTAATCAGACGTGGACTTTATTTCGATGATTTATGGTATGAAACAATGACACTTAGAGTATTGTAAACAAGTTCTGATCCAAGCAATTCAAATTGAGACAAGATAATCTTTATGAATGGTCTCGTTTGATGGGGTGGTTCTGGCACCATACAAAGCCCACCAACGTGTTGTATAAATCTGTCAATGCAGCTCCTGCATGGGCGTTATTTACATGTGTCGGGCTGTCCTCGTCCATCGAAAATATGTTTGAGAGATGAATTGGATAGGCAAAAAAAACCGTAAATATTTTTTTAAAAAACAACGTAAACTCAGAGTTACACTTTATTTCATCATATCTGAAAAATTCTGAACATTCTTTTTTGCAGTTTTGAAAAACGTCAAAAACCATAAAAAGTTTATTCAGTTTGCAAGAGATAAATAAAAAGAATTTTAGAAGTCACTTCTAACATTAGTCTAAATTAATGAAAAATGACAACAAATTAGTGAAAGCACGAATTAGTGGCATGCTTTTTTTAATTTCTATTATTGATTATACACTTATAAATAAGTAACATTGAAATAATGAATGAGTGTACATAACAGAAAATGACTATATCAATCAATAAAAAATCACCAATTACAAAGAAAGGGTTCAGCTAGAAATGGGTTATTTTTTACTTAATATGTACGTAATTGAAATTTAAACATAATCGACCGAAAATTTCACTTAATTTACTTTACTTTACTTTCAAAATTAGTAACTTTTTAATATTTATGAAAAATTACTGTTATAACTTATAAAACTAAGTATTTTCTTTAACTTTTTTATGAAAAAAAATCATAATTTATTCATTATTTTCAAAAATTGTTGTATTGAAATTGAATACAATTAAAAATTTCAAATGTCAAATTGAATAAAATTTTCTTTAATTTTTTAATGAAAAATTACCATAATAACTCATAAAACTAAGTTTTTTCTTCAAAGGCGTAGGCAGAAAAAATTTTCGGGGAGGAGGGGGGGATTTTTTCGAAAAAATATATACATAATATATTCCCTTCAGGATTTTATAATTTTTAATCCTTGAATATGTGATTATGAGAGTACGATTTTGCAATTTTTTTCGAGCCAAAGGTTTTTTTTTCATGTTTATGTTAAATGTAATGGAATACAATTTTTATGATTTTCAATTAGCTAAATTTCAGGCTTGTTTTTCTCATCTTTTTAGTGTTTTTTCACAACTTGGTGGATTTTGCGATTTTATTTTAGATTTTTGTATATCAACTTTTTAAAGATTTTTGAGAAAATCATAATACACAGATTTCATGTTTTTTATATGATATAATACTGAAATTATCTTATTGGCTATACTATTTATTATTTATTATTTATCATTGTTAAACATTTGAAAATGTTTAGTTATATATTGTATAGTCGAACATTCATGATTATAATTTCATTTCACAGAAAATTCTTCTCAAGTAAGAAAAATTATTATTTAGAGTTATAAAAACTAAAAATTCTGTACTTGTTTGAAATTTTTTGAATTTTTTGAATTGGTATTATTATTTTTTTACCATCATCACTTTTGTCTATTTTTCGTCAAATAATATTGTTTAAAACATTTTCTTTATATAGTTTTTGAATTTGAAAAGATTTTACAATATTTCTCGCATTTTTTTCTATTTACGAAAATCAAAAAGATTTTTTAGTGTTTTTTTAGATTTCTAGTATTTTCGTAGATTTTTGATAATTTCATAGATTTTGAGGATAATTAGGTCTACATTAATTCTTAGTATTTTTTATGTATCCTTTAAATTTTTTCTAGTACTTTTATACATTGTTACTTGTACAGATTTTTCAGAAATGGAATTTTTTCATAGACTCGAAAGATTTTCTTGTATTATTATCAATTTTTGTATTAATTTTTTTCAACTTGAATCCCAAGTGTCAAAGTTTTTAAATTCTTATGGAATTTTCGTAGATTTAGGTCTTGTTCTAAAAATCACCATTTGAAAAAATGTATTTTCCCACGTTTCCTTACAGGAAATATTTGGCTATATATTGTATTATAATTTACTTCAAATTATTATTTTAAGATAGAAAAACAAAAAATTCTTAACCTAATTTGAATCTTACTCATTTTGTAATTCAGTATTGTTATTCTTATGCATCATTTATCATTATCACTTTTCTCTATTTTTCGTGAAATAATATTGAATTCATCTCCAATTTTGGAAGGGGTTTGAACCCCTAAAAAACATAAAACTCTGAAAATGACGATGAATATCGAAAAGTTGAGCAACAAACCTAACATCTACATGAAGGGTATGAAAATCATTTCGAAGCTTGAGAAATCGAATGAAAACTTACTGTAAAACTACTGAAACTTGGGGAAATTTTCTGATAGTGTTGAAAGATAATTTTGGGGTAAAAATTAAGCGTGCAAAATTGGAAGATGTGATCGTTTATCGCATATGTTCGAAGAGGCTCTTAAGTCCATTCGGACACGTGTTACGGTCGAATCCCCCAGGATCGCTCTCTCGAAACTAAGTGAAAAAGAATAGGATTATAGGAAGGCAACTTCACGGCTCGGCGCCCCTTGTACTTACGACGTCCACCCCCGAGAGACGTCCTGCACGCGTGATCACGCTTTTTTTTCATCCCCCAACAATTAAATCAATCTGAAAATCATATGTATATGGTAAAATCTGCTTCAGTATTTTGCCCAAAATATTTGGAGGTCGGAAATCAAAACAGATTGACCCCTATACTGAAAATTTTTCACCTAATCCAAAAATATTTGAAAAATGGAATATAATAATTATTATGATAATACTATTAATATAATGTATTATAATTATATAATAATTATTAGAGTTATTTTAATATATCATAATAATTATAACCGTCGATTAATTTTTTCATTTCAGCTTTTTAAATTAATTAGATGTTTTTTCTTCGAGATATGTATATGCATCAAATATTTTCAAAAATACGAAAACGAACAAATCTTACCGAAATTGCAGAAATTTTAAATGATTGCTGCGCAAATTTTTCACTGGAAATTTACAACTGAGTTTAGATTTGACATTATTTTTGATGGTTACATTGGTTGCATTTAGTCGTGCCTACTTTATTAGGGTCGTTGAATTCTGTTAACGAGGATTATACGGTCCAACACTTTTTCTTTCAATAGCGAATAATGATCGTTTCAATTACGAATAATCTAGTGAGACTGGCAATTACGTGGACTCCAAAACTCAACAAAGGCATAAAACTTTCAATGAATAATATTTATTAATGAAATTTTATAAATAAATTCGATTGTAAACTGCAGACATAAAAGAACCTCATAAAGATTCGAGAATTTTAAAGGAAATTTTGATTTTGAAAAGGTTTTAAAAAGATTGCAAAATCAGCAGGAAGAGGAAAAACCTTTTTTTTTATCAAAAATTTGTTGATCATCAACAATTAATTATATTATAACTAATTATTACACAATCCATAAATCTTTCAAAATTTTTCCATATTAAAAACTCCCTAGATTTTGATTCTTCCGAGACTTTGGAAAACTTTTAGAAATTTCACGAAATTTTCGCAAATTTATCAATGTTTTGACGATTTCGTGAAAAATCCTGACACATTTCATTCAGAAAACGTTTTTCAATATATTTTCGTGCATAATAAAAAATTCTGCAACTAAGGGCGTATTCTACCCAAATGGCCCGGAAATCACTACTTTTTTGAGTTGTAAAAAAAAAAAATATTGAATATTTTAGAATGAAACTTTTTGTTTGTTGAACCACATTATTTTAATAACAAATTACGATTTCGATAATCATAAGATATTTATTTGAATTGCAATGGAAACGTCTTGAAGTTGAGGCTGCAGAAAAAAAAGTTGCTCCACGGTTGACATGATTTTGCACGTTCAAACTATCTGAAACACAAAGTAATATTTTTTTAAATCAGTGGACTTGTCGCTATGGCCGGTACTAAAAGATATTGAAAATCTTGTTTTTAAAAAATTTTACACTACTTTTTACGTCAAATCATGATTTTTACATAATGAATACCAACAAATTCCTATCAATTCAGAAAAATCATCAAATATTTATAAAAATGTCACGAAAGTTTCCTATTAGTTGTTTTATTTCATGTTTACTTCGTTTCCTTTGGTACATAACAACGGCGACAGTGCCCGAAAAAGGGATTGTGCATCCCCCTTGGGTGTGATAAATCAATCCCGTCGAATTCGAAACTGGTAGTAGCAGGTGGCTTTCTCACTTACCATAGCTCACGCCTCTAATTCCCAATTAACGGCCTCCAACTTACGCACTTCTCGCGAGCTTAGGTAAGTACATTTTGCAATGACACTCATTTCAATAGCTTTGCCAGATGGCTAAAGAATTTTTATACTTGATCCGCGAGTTTTAAAAATTCAAATGATTGAGTACTTGAAATTTCGGAATCTGAGAAACTGGGAAATTATTAAAATGAACGGAAACCTAAAATAAAATTTTCTATGAGTTTACGTTATATGTTTATTGGAAAAAGTAAAAATTTGAATAATAAAATTGAATTAAGGAATCAAAGATATTTGTTCAGCCGAAATTCAAAATTGTAGTAATCAATTTTGTTTGGTTTTTGATTTTTTTTCCAAAATCCATCGATCCTTTCATATTTCTTTAAATGTATGGAAAGTTTTTACGATGTTATAAAATGATGAAATGTTGTTTGAACGTAGAAATATTTAAAGAGAAAAAAACTTTGGAGTTCCGCATAGAAATTTCGTAAAATATTTTGCGTTTTTATTTGTAAGCTAGAGTAACGAATTTTTTCAAGATTAAAAAAATTGCTGTAAATGCTATTGTTTATTTCAAAATAAACTTTCGCTTTTTCTTTTTTAGTGCCAATATTTTAGAAAAATTTTTAATGAATAAGAAAAAAAAATCGAATTCATCACTCTTATTTTATGAATAATATTAGACTATTTCCGAAACTGTTAAAAAAAAATATTTCACAAAATTTGAACATTCTAGGATCATTTTGAACTTGACAATTCAAAAACTAATTATTTTCTGGAAAATTAGAAACAAAAAAACTTGAATTCCAAAATGATTCAATATACATAAAGATAAAATTTTTGATTTTACTCTAACGTCAGAATTCAAAATATTTTTTTTACGTAAATAATATTTGAAAGCAATTTTATTGAGTATATTGAAGATTAATCCAAAAAAATTGTATAAATTTATCTGTTCTACTCAATATATTAAAAATTTACAAAGAATCGTTAAAATTTGAAAATTTCAATCATCAGTGCCTCAGATTTCAAAGTACACTGGAAAAAAAAGTATTACAGAGAGCACGTCATTAAACTTATGTTGGCACCATCGACAGTGTTGACTTTAAGGCGTTGTCCGAGCGCCTCTAGTGGTTTCATAGAATCTGAGGAAAGTGTTGTATCGACACTTTTTGATATACCATAGATAATATACCTATATATAGTGATAATTGACTCTGGTCTATTCTTATACGGGCACGAAATATACTTAGCATAACGCTTTATGTCAACACATATGTCCGATTTCAACCGGCACCTAAAAAGTGTTGGTCCAACACTTT
>JAPYZL010012420.1:0-13183 GCA_030522825.1 Platygaster orseoliae
GTTCATCAAAAGAAATGCTCATTCGCACCGAAATATCGCACCGCATAATCACAACTTTCCACTTCGGTGGCAAGTTGTCGAGATTTTTTCTAACAGTGTTTAATAATTTCTCTCAGAATCCAGTATCTTTACATCAGTTCATATCATGCTTCGTCCCCATTCTATGTTTGTTCATGACTGACATTCCATTATTTACATTTTTTACATCTTTTCTATGTTCCTCAATGCGTTTCTTCAAATATTTCTTTGTCTGTCTTGTATAAGAAAATTTCTTAAATAATATTAGATTTCACTAAAAAATACGAAATTCGGCAGCATATTCACTGTAAATAAACTTTTATCTCAGTATAGTGATGCTCTATGCGGTGTATTATATAGATCAGCGCAAGCCACTCAATTATAGCGAGAGGCAGCTGCGGCATCGACGAGCAAAAGGCACCGGATCGTACTATCCTGTCTATCAGTGCGCGACGACGTACTACCTTAACCTCCCTCTACCTCTTGATGGAAAACCGCGCGATCGGCGTGACGTTTTCGCCAGATGCAGGCCAGATCAACCTGACCAGCTTCCCTACCGCGAGATCACGGCGACGATAGAGCCTACACCGGTACACGTGTTTCCCTGCCAATATGCGTTTCGTTTCGATCTTCTACGGGATTGCTCGAGTCTTGGAAATTGGAGCCGCTTGTCTGATTTGAGTGGATGTCTTGTTCTTTTCCAGCGAGATTGCTTCGTTGGACTTGGTTTAATGACTCAAGACAAAGCGATCAACGCCGAGAAATGTTAGGTACTTCTGGAACTTTATTTGAAAATGGAAGGGAATGTTGAAAGAAGAAGCTATCAAGATGTACGCAAGGTCCAGTTGAGGCTCCAATCTTTTTTAGCTGGTGTTTTTGTGTTATTTTTTAATTAGTAAAAAGTTATTCAAACCCTTCATTCCTGTCAAAATTCATTTTCCAACTTCTCATGACTTCCAAGATCTCTATTTTCTCTCAAATCATCTTTAAAAAAAATGCACTTTTCTCCATTCCTTCACCATATCTCTCACCCGTTTCGCGCACATATCATCTTTATATCTTCTTACGAATAAATACATCGACAACATTGACGATCGATCACGCGCGGTATCTGTTTTGATGAATACACGATTGCGGGCAGTTTTATTTCTGATCACATGCGCGCGGCATATCGCAGGATACGGGGCTCCATTTCGTGAGTTCCGTGTGAAGACGACGCGTCCGGAAGCGATCACGGGATCGGCAGATTAATCAAATTTACCGATAACCGCGAGCCTCTCGAGGAGATGATGCGCACCTGTGTAATACGGTCCCGCTATTTATCGACGAGCGAGAATAAATAACCCCAAGGATTTTTAACACACAAATGCGATGATAAATCGCCTCGACCGTTAAATTTGATAAACCTTTCGTACCTGTTTACACTTTTTACCGTTAATTTTTAAAAAAAGGTTTTAACTTTCGTTGCTTTCGATGATGGAAAATTCTGGATAAGCGAAATACCCGAAAATACCTACGTAAAAATGCAACAAATTACGAAATTTTATTTTTACGAAATATTCGAAATTTCTCAGAATTCACGTTTTATCGAAAAATTTGCTAAAATCTGACTTTAAATTTAATATTCTAGATTTTATTTTACGGGAAATAATTTTTTATTGCAGAAAATTTGAAGGATATAAAAGTAAAATACTCAAAAATACCAAGCAAAAATAAATTAATTAGCAATTTGTATTTTAACTGAACTATTTAAATTTCTAACAATCCACATCATTTTTTTAATAGATGTTTTTTTTAATTCAGGATTTTTAATAATATTTCTGAAACTATTGACTGTAGCCATATGATCTAGATTTTTTTTAATTTAAAAAAAATTAGAGAATATTAAACTGTTCCTATAATTTTTCGGAATTTGACAAATTCTCCACAATCTGCCAAATTTATGAACATTTATTATAGCTTAACAAATTACTCGAATTTTCAGAAATTTATAACAATTTATGTAGTTTCTTATGCTATTTTTATTTTAAGAATAATATTAAGAAAAAAAAAATTATCAAAATACCTCTAACTCATGAGGATTTTTCGTAGTTTTGCAATATTTACATTTTTGGAAAATTTTTGAAAAAAATAAAAATAACACTCTACACATTTTTGATAAAAATAACATCAAACAAAATTCACAAAGTTTATGAACAATGTCTGGAATTATAAGAATTGCTGAATTTTACAGAATTATTATCAAACTAACAAATTAGCAAATTAACGATAAAAAAACTCAGAAGTTTTTGAATTTTTTGAAAAATGCCAAATGTCAAACACGATACGACCTATGAAGAGTTCAAATTTAATAAAGAATTTGTTGAACTCTTTCAGATTTTTCGTAATTTTTTAATACCTTCAGAGTATTTCAGATTAAACAATAATAATAATCTTGCATTATTTTGATAAATATATTAATGAATACAATCTGCAAAATATATAAGAACTTTCCGAAACTTTACGATTTCTCATTTTTTTTTCTTTTTTTTTTTGTATCATATTATTTAATTTCACTCATATTATTTATTTATACAAATTATTCAAATTTCATATGATTATCAACAACATTTCAAAATTGAAACGAGTTTACATTTTTAAAATTAAAAAAATTTTTAACAATACATAAACTATGTATTTAAAACTTTCCTAACTATAGAGTAGAATTTTAAAAGTTCTCCAGATTTTACTGGAAAAGTGAAAAAGCTTGGAAACCCCAACTAATAAATATCCATGAATATCCCGAACAAGTACAATAAACAACACAATTCACAAAATTCATCACAATTTACCGTAATTCTACAAATTTCCCAAATTTCATAGAACTATTTACAATCTATCGAATGATAAATAATATCTGATTTTCAGAATTTTTAAAATTTTCAAACATAATTCAAACCATTTGAATTTTTTTTTATTTTCAAAAATATTTTCCTCGCTCATTAAAATTCATCACATTTTTCATTATTTTTCGAGTTTTTCAAACTCTTTTCTTCAAAAATGAAAAAACAAGAAAAACGAAAAAAAAAACATCATCTATATACTTCGAAGAAATTTGATAAATCTTACACAATTCCAATAAAATTTATTAATTGATACATCTTTTAACTAATTTTTTCAATCGACATAAATCTTCAACATCGACTACACTGAAATTTCTAAAATGACGAATACTTTCCTCATTTTAATCTAATAGAATCATGAATTGTAATTCTATCCTTTATAAATAAATTCCTATTGTGAAAATCGGGAATTTCTCGTGGTTTTCGAAGTGTATCAGTTTGCGCTTGGCTGGCGAATTGGCAATGCGCGGCGCCCGGCGTCAACGCTATCTTGAGCTAAGTCTACAACGCGTCGACGGAGCTGTATTGAATAGGCGACGCCGACACGGAGGAAAATCAAACACAACTGGAACCAAGAAGTTGGAGAGAAATCACTCAGCTAGCAAGAATCAAATGCTTGAAGACGCTTTGTTTGATATTAGGAATTATTTTCGTACATGAATAATAATGCAAATCCCATATTTCAATTACATATAAATTCATACAAACTAAAAACGAAAAATAACAATATTTATTTATTTATATTTTCATTTGTATTTTCAGCGAAAAGATGAAGTTTTGATGACAGTAATAAACATTGTTACCAAGCTTATCATAATTAATCACAAGGTTTACGGTTTTTTACGCGGCTTTTTCTGCGCCTCGCGGCTTTTTCATGTTCTACGCATTATTAATACCCGTATTTTCTACAAAGCAAGAATTTCTATTACGATCGGTTAAGCAATAGGTAACAAGCGTGGTGCGCACATTTTTCTGCAACTTTTTTACTGTAGAATGTTGATTAAAAAATGCCGGCGAACAAGGAATAATTTATTTACGTAAGCGACGGTATAACAGTTAATATGAACACGCTTTTTTGAAGACATTTAGTATCTTCAAAGCTTTATGATACAAAATATTTTTCCCTACACTTTAACGAGCAATTATGATTATAAAAATAACGTTGTTTGTAGTTTCACTGGCAACATAGCAAAATGCACTTTTAATTATTTGTGGAATTAAATTGCACTGTAGAAATATAATGTTAAAATATGAAATATACAAAGATACTGTTTTTGAGAAAATTTAAATATATCTTAGATATCTATATGAAAATTTCATTGTCATGGCGTGATACTCTTAAAATTTATTTATAAATCTGTATTGATATTCGTGAATCATTCAAATTGTAGGAACACTGAAAAAATCGGAAAATTTTTTAATTTCCATGCTGAGAATCCATAACATCAAACTTGGAAAAATTGCATTAAAATCAATGAAAAGGCTCAAAATTTATAAAACTTCAGAATACTCTAAAGAGTTTTGTGAGTACCGGAAAATAATACTAATAAAGTAGCAGTCCACCAAATACTACATAAAGATAGGTTTTTAAAATAATTTTTCTCTAAAATCTACAAAATTATTCAAAAATTATAAAACCTTGAATCATGAAACACCATATCCAGAAATATATATAAAAATTCGAAAAATGACGAAAAATCCTATAAATTTCACACATGCTGAGCGATGTATGCAAAATGATTCTGTGATTTTGAACAATAATCAAAGTCATATATTTAAAATTTAATCATGAAAATTTAAACAATGAGTATCAGTTTGCGGCGTTTCTGTTCAAATCACAACTTAGATATGAAAATTATCGACCGCAAAAAAAATGATCAATCAGGGAAATAAATGAAAAAAAATTAAAACTATCAAATAAAATTGATAAAAATCAGTAAAACTTTTGATATTCGATTTTACAATCAATTAATGTTAAATTTGCGTAATTACAACTATGAACCCGTGAAAATTATCTCGTCAGTGAATAGACAATCTGCAAAAAATGTGCGACTGAAATTATTTCAATCGATTACAAATGAAGCAATCAATATTTGCCTTGTGCAATATTCTAATACGAAAAAAAAAAAAAATGAAATCGAGTATCTCTTTATTTTATTACGTTTGATCATGAATTTCTGACTAATCTAAATCAAATTCGTATACGATTAAAATTTGTAGGCTTTCAATGACGATATAATTATGATTTTTTTTTTATCTTTGAAAAACTTTTAAACTAGCCATTTTTTTTATTATACAATTTTTTTAACAATAATTTTTTCCTAATGTTTCCAAACATTTTTGTATATGATCAACATTTCAAAACAATTTAAAAATGACCTCTTATTTAAATTCCTATAAATTTTAAGAAATCGTTATTTGAATTCAGTTTCATCTATTTTCAGGATAAATCTTCGCAATTCATAAAAAATGTACAAAAAATGAACAATGTCTTGTAATATTTTTTTAATTATAACATTATATCATTTCACAAAATCAACATGAAGATGAGTAAAACAACAATAAAATACATCTTATTACAATCTTTTCTGATTTTCAATTTCTATGCATTCACAGAAAAAAGAAACTTCAACTATTAATAATAATTATGAATATGGATAATAATTAATAACACAGATTACAATAATTCATTAAAACTCAAAACCTATCACAAACCATAGTTACATGGAAAGAAATATTTGGTTCCAGCAACCATTAATCCAGGAAAACATAAACCAACCAAAGTTCTTGATACAACAACCAAAATTTCAATTATTAATATAATAAACACACTTCAGTTGTCATTTTACTCAACAATTCTTGTACTAACAATCGCATAAAAAAACAACAAACTTCTATTTTCCTCTCAAAATCAATTACTCCTTTTTCTCACGAGTTTTCGTTTCGGATCAGTTTTCACGTCATCGTATTACAAGAAAATGTCGTGTAACAGGAACTTTACATTGAATTCAACTGTAAGATCTTTCAAGAAAATTTTGCGAAAGTACTTTTGTCAAACCTCCTTTCGTCATTGCCTGAAAAACCGCAATTTTCGACGCAAAAAATTGACCCAAAATGATTAATTTTCGGAAAAATTCAAAATGAAAGTATTATTGTGTAGTTCAGATGAGATTACACAGAAAAAAATTCCATCTTCCTCCATCATTCAGGCATCTCGATACCCTCCCTCAAAATAAATCCTAGTTCCGCAACTGACAAGGCACGCGAATAAAAGAATGAAAAGTTTCGCTGATTTCGACTTGTCCCATACTCAGATCGCGTGCGAGCAATGCAACAATGACGTATCCTGGGAGCGACCCAGTTCGCGGTGGCTTTCAAATCGATATGCATTGAGACGTCGAGGAAAGAGCGGAATGTACGAGACGGCGGCGACGTCGACGTCGTCGTCGAAGAATGCGACGCAAGAGAAAAAGGCGGAAAAAAGCAAGATAAAAAAGAAAGAAAAAAAAAAAAGGATCAGGGGACTATGGGACAAGCATAGATGCTTCCGGAAAGAGATCTTATTCGCGCTGGGATATATATATATTTTTCCGCGCCTGGATACGTACACGGAGCACGGACACCGATCGCATGCGAAGGAAATTTCGCGCGGCTTTCCATAAATATTTCATCGCGTATGCCGGTCTCGGAAGAGGGAGAGAGACGGAGAGACAGGGTTTTTTTTTCGAGTTGCGGTATATAAATATCCTTGACTTATTCATGGGGAACAAAACGAAATCCGACCTTTGCAAAGTGCTCGCGACACTTCGTCGCGCGGTTTTATTTGCGATTGAGGAAATAGATGATGGGGCAGAGGGTGCATGGAAGGTGAGAATTTTCGGTGTACGAGTTTTTTTGTAAGTTTGTGGGAATTCAAGGAATATTTCTGTATCGTCGTATTTTTATTTTCATCTCGAAACTTCTTTCATGGAGTAGATCCATAACTTTGCATTTTTTTTCCGATGAAAGCAGATCATTTTTAACGTTTCGTGGATGACAGACATAAAATGTTTGTGTTGAACGAACTAAGAGATAATGACTCATTTTGGATTTGATAAATTTGAATAAACGTAAATTTTGTATTTTACGTTTTGTATAGTCAATAAATGCATAGATGAATGTACAAATTGTTACTGATGTAGTGAAAATTTGAATATTTTATTTATTTATTTATTTATTTTCTTTTTTTATTTCAACCTACTGAAATTTTACTTATGATGAAATTTCAGTATGTATTTCATTGATATTTTCATCGTATGTTAAACTGTTTTCCTCTAAAAATGAGGCGCTCGATGCAATAAGGGGATATGCGCAGACTGAAGAGAATGTAACATATCCACTTATTGCATTGAGCGCCTCAAATAAGGAACTATAGAAAATTTTTTGTCAAACATACTATAAAAAAAACATCGTGGTTCACTCTATTTATCTTGTACCCGTAAGAAATCTAGAAATATAATTAATTTTTTGTGTGGTATCTAACATCCTTTTACTTTTTCTTTATAGAAATGTTTTTTTTTGTTTTTTGTTTTTTTGAATGACAAACATCTTAATTCAATGTTTTATATTCGCTTACAGTGAGAACATTTCCATCTCGATTTAACCAGTGTATTCAGAATATAATTTTATTTTTCCATGAAACTGAAATATGTTGCTTTTTTATCAAAATAATGAGACGCGTATTAAAACTTTTGGCCATTAAATTTGCTTTTCAGATTTTCAGGAGATCTTGTTTCAACGGTAAAAATTGATATTTTCCACATAAAACTTTATGTTTCAAATGCGGTGAACTTTACCTAAAATTAATGGAATGTATAAAAAAAAATTTTTTGTGAGATTTCCTGTACATAAATAAGATACACTGTGAAATTTCCATTAATTAAAGTTTTGTGTTGAGTAGTTGTCATTAAAAAAAAAAATTTTCTTTAAAATTTATACATCGATTACTATGATAGCTGTTATTTCTGTAATATTACATTTTTTAAATTTCTAATAAAGTAAAATAATTTTTTTTTATGTTCCATATAAATATTTATCGATTTTTCAGAAATATAAATAGATTTCGGAAACTTAACAAAGTCTTGGTAAACAATGCAAATCCTACGATCAAGTTTTTTTTTTTTTTAATTAATTCAAAAAGCTAAGATTTTCTCTTTTTTACTCATATGACTTCGTAATGAAACCCATAAACGAACACTTTTTTAAGTGCCTTTAAGGTGAGGATCAAAATAATTGTCATATCTGATAAAATTTATTTCTAGACTTTGTACCATGTGTTAAAAATTAATCAAGTTTCAGAAATTTCAATGCATTTTTTTGAAAGTTTTCATTTTATATGTGAAGCATTTTATGTAGATATTTCCCGTGTAACTATCTCGAAATTTTTAGTGTAAGTATGAATTTACATAGATTCTTAAATTTCAAAATTAATTTTATTAGGTACTTATTATTTCTTTTGTAAATGCATAGAAATACAAAGTCAGAAACAATTGTAATAAGATGAATTTTATTGATAGTTTTAGTCATTTTCGTGTCTTTTTTGTAAAATTATATGATGTATATCATAATTAAAAATATACCAACAATTCTTCGTTTCTCGTAATTATTTATTACTTTCAAATATTTGTTCTAAAAATAAATGAAATGAATTATTAATAACAATAATTCCTCAAAATTTGTAAAAATGCGTAAGATTGGTCATGCTCCAATTCTTTTGAAATCTTGATCATATTTAAAAATTTTTGAAAACATGAGGAAAAAGTCAAAATTTGAAAAAATGTACAAATACAAAAACATGGTTATCAATAAGTTCTTTATAGATCATATAAAAGATCATATGAAAATCATTATTGAGAGCCTATTATTTATACTTGTACATGAACTTGATTAAAATCGCTCAAACATTCACGATAAAAAAAAAAAATAATAATAAACAGATACTCTTTTTCGTCTTTTTTTTGGCAGTAGAATATTGCACAACGCAGGTATTCATTGCTTCATTTCTGATTGATTGGAATTAATTCCAGCCACAATTATTTTCAGAATTAGCATTTCACTGAAGAGATGATTTCCACGAGTTCATAACCATAATTACGTAAATCAAACAGTACGTACACGGAAAAAGCAATATGGTTGTCACAACCTTATAAATACTAACATATTTCCTAACTATTTTCATGGTGTAGACAACCTCATTTGTCGTTAGTGCAACAACATTCAAAGTTACTGCAATTTTCGTGAAGCTTGTAGTAACTTTTAATGTGGTTGCATCAACCACGAGTGAGGTTGTCTATACCATGAAAATAGTTATAACAAATGTTACTATTTATAAGGTTATGACAACCATATTGTTTTTTCCGTAGAATTGATTATCAAATCGAATAACTCAATTTTCACTACATCTTCCACTTCTTCAATGCAGGATTCTTCTACTCCAATATCATTACATCTACACTTCTATTCATCCTTTTTCAAAATTCGGAAACCCCGTGTTCAACTCACGCAGACTTCCGAATCTTACACATTCACTTTAACCTTATAATCTTAATTTCATATTTCTCTACTGTCTCAATGTCATAAAACTAAAAACACAAGACTATTCTTCCCACCACAAAACAGGCCAAGTCACTACCTCATTCATATTCCACATCCCACCATTTTACTCGACACTTTTTTTTCTTCCGCGAATTTGAATTCCCGCTCGTTTTACGGTCCAACGAACGCCTTGGTACACGAAAACAAAACGCCGCTCGAGAATCGGTTATCGAATTGCCGGTTCCCGAAGGACGGGACGAGCAAGAACCGTAAGGTAATTCCGGCTTCGGGGCCCGGGGCGAAATCGACGTTGTCCATGTCCAATGACCCGGTCATTGGACAACACGAAAACTTGCCACGCCAAATTAACCCCGCGTGTTTGACCGACATCGCGGCTAGCGCACGCAACGTTCAAGCTCTCCCGTGGCGAGCGTTGAGCGAAAATTCTGCGTCGCAAATCGCGCCGCGAAAATTGGCACGGGACGCGATTATGTCTCTTGGCGCGCGTAGCCCGCTGTTTTTGCGCGCCCCGAAGTAACCGTGCAATTTGCGAACGCTGCAACAGTCGTTCGCTTTTACTCCGCATTGTTTGCGCTCGGCGACAAAAAAAAAATCCACCTCCTTCGTCCTTCGGACAACCAATTACCGGGGCTAAGCGAATCCTCGTCATTGTTAATTTTCCCGGGTTAAAGTCGGGATATAAAAAGGCGCTTTTCGTTATTGGATTTTAGGTGGGGTTGATTTGCACTTGTTCCGAGTTTTTCTCGGGCGTTGGGTTAATCAGTTAGTTGACATACCTTCCAGTCAAACGAAGAGAAAACTGTCACTCTACATCGTGTCCAAATTCTGCAACTCAAACTTAGATTGATTTTTCACTTTTTCAGAGTTAAAAATCACTCGAAAAAAGTGAATTACAACTTTATGATAATGAGTTCCTTTATTCAATTTTAACCTCAAAGTTTGACATTTGGACGAGCTTAGGAGATTAGAATCGAATAAAATAAGGTATTGCGAGTTTTGCCAATGCATTTTTGGAAGAAACGATTACAAGCCTTCGTTTCATCTAAAAAACATTGTCAAAACTCACAATAATATACTATTAACTCATCTGATTACAATGCTTGCTTTCAGCTCTGCTTGCAACTCTTAGAATCGTTAAAAAAACTTATCCACACTAGTGAAGAAATATACTACTATTCTACTACACTCTCAGAAATCAACCTCTTTTAAATCCCCAAAAAGTTCAACAAAAAAATTTAATGACTGATCTCACATTACTCTCGACATCGACTCGCTCATCAAATTCCAAGCGAATTACTTTCCCCGAGCAAAACACAAACCCAAACATGTGATTCTTCTGCAGGAGAAATAACGTAATTCGAGAAAGACACCGATAGGTGAGGAAATAACAGCTCTCGCATTTATTTGCTTTCGCTTATTCAAAAGGACAAAGCAGAACGATAGCGGCGCCGGCCGTATATACTCAGCGGCCACGAATCCTTCGAGAGCGATTTCATTTGCCGACTATCTCTTATTTTCCTCAAGGGCCCAGTGGGCGCTTTTCGGTATTTTTTTTCTTTTTCACCTTTCTCTCTGCAGAGGGAAAAGCCCGAGACTTTTCAGAATTGTCTCTCGGCGAATAATTGAAGAGTCTCTTACCCGTCGAACGGAATGCTTTTCCAAGGAGCTTGGAAAAGACTTGGCGTGTTTTCCGCTTCCGTTGTAAACGAAACTTTTTGCATATTACGGCGTTGCGATAAAATCCCGAGCAATTTTTATCAGTGGTTCAAAAGCCGCTTTGCTCGGTAAGAGGAATCGTAGATTTCGCGAGACGCATTTGTTGAATGGTGACAGGTTTCGATGTGGAAAAAAGTTAGGTGAATGCAGGAAATCCTGATGCTTCATTTTTCTTTTTTCTTCTTTTTTTGGGTGACTTGAGTTGATGGTTCAAAAGTCGCTGATATTCACGACATTCAAAGATGTTTTGAAAAATGTTGATATAAGTTTGATATATGCTAACAAAATTGAAAATGCTACATCGGTTTTTCTGACATTGCTATTTTCTGGAATACAAACTTTAATTCTTTAAAATGATCTCGAATAAGAGATATACGTAAAGAAATAAACAAACAAAAAATTGATTTTTTAATTCTACTCAAAATGAAAGTAAAAAATATTCTGAAACATTGGATAATATTTTTCAAATATCCATAATTACCTGTAAATTACTCAAACTGAGGAAAAATATATAAAATTATTGTTTTATACTTATTTGTTAACGTTTCAAACTTCAGAAACACTTGTTCTTGCAAAATCCTGGACCACCGACGAAGGGAGCGACCACCATAATCGCGGGCGCTTTTGACTTGGTCGTCTTAACATAAAAATCGACAATCTCTCAGGGTCGTATGGATGATCTTTAATGCGTTCCGCCGACGTTGCCACGGATGACTTAATCTCTTTAACTCAAGTTCCGAATTATCGACTCATCTCCTCGCTTCGCTCGGTTTTATTTATCATTGCAAAGCAAAGAAGAAAAAAGAACGAGTACATTATGATTCTGCCATGTGATCTCTGCTTCATTTCATGTTTTATTCGTTCTAAAAGAAATGTAATTTCAAAATACGAAGTGAACTAAATTTGTAGAGAAGAATCTATACATTTTATATGAATTTCGTTGCAATGCACGGAAATCAACTTTATAATGCTTTGAAAATGTTTTCCGGATTCTCATTTTCGTTCCCTACCTTATTCCCTTATACAAATATCGAATCCAATTAATTTCTGTCTACTCCAAAATCTTCAGTCAAGAATCATTCTCGTCATCAAATTATTTGTTCACCTGAAAACCAGGCTCTTTACCAAAGGAAGAGCGTACCGTTACCCAGATGGATACATTTACAAAAATCTTCGAAGCAAACACGAAATTGAAAGCAAGCATAAGTAAGTTCTTTGACGGAGAAATTTCTGCACGTGTACCTTTACAGTTCACTTTTACAGAAAAAGGCATGAATTCGAAGACACGTATTTCCATGCGATTTTAACGACTGTATACTAATTTAATAAGTCAAACAAACTTTTATGACTATTTTTAGATAAATATGAAATGACTTGACTGTAAAGCAAAATCTATAAAGAATAACAATTCTGTTTTACAATTTTTCGAATACAGGGAAAATATCCACCTGGAAAATTTTGAATACGTGAAATACCTAAAAATACCTACTCAAAGATGCAAAATCATACGAGATTTTAAAGCATTTTCTATAATTCTGGATCTGTGTTAAATTTCCAAAATTATATTTGCATACTACAAAAATTGAATCAATTCACAATTTATAGCTTCACTAAACTATTAGAATTTCTAATAACCCACAACATTTTTTTTTTAACAACAATTTTTTGAATTCCAGATTTTTATTGAAATTTCAGAAATATTATCTACCATTTTCGTATGGTCGAACATGTTTTGATTTTGAAAAAAATTGAGAATATACACGTTTTCTAGAGTTTTTCGGAATCGGAAAAATTTTCTACAATCTACAAAATTTAAAAATATTTCTTGAAGTTCGACAAATCGTTTGAATTTTCGAGAATTCATAACGATCCATATAATTATCAGGTGTACAACTTTGCTTCCGCCGTTTTCCGATAGGTGGCTGTACCGGCTGAGGCTGGTTGAAATACATAGATGATAATGCCTTTAAAGT